>CAJNDV010003389.1:0-10914 GCA_905221635.1 Symbiodinium sp. CCMP2456
ACAACACCGTGTATCACGGATTCGACACCGACAACGCGCGGAGTTTCGGCGAGAGGCCAAGGCAAGATAGCGACCTGCCGCCCAACATGAATCCAAGCAACTTGGATAGTATACGGGGCGCCTACCACAAGGCAGCAGGGTCGGCTCACCCGGGAGTCGTCCAGGCCGCTCTCTGCGATGGCTCCGTCCACACCTACGGATTGGATGTAGAGAAGTATGTATGGAATAACCTCGGCGACCGCAACAACGAAGAGTCAGCCGATCCCGCAGCCGCATGGCCGGACTGAGTTCACGGCATATGGTATCTACGGATCGCATTCTGCGACTGGCTCGTCAATTGCTGCGACGGCACGGAATGGCGCTGCTTGCGGTTGCCTTGTGCTTTGCAGCTAACGGACAGCCGGCCTATACCATCGAGGCGGCGGACTCCGTTTTCCTCTTCACGTCCTTCGAAGAACCTGCCGACGCCGGTCTTCGGTTTGTGTGGAGTAAGGACGGGTTCAACTGGAAACGCGTCCCCGGTGTCTTCCTCAAGCCCTGGGCTGGGTCGGGTCAGTTGATGCGTGATCCGAGCCTCGTCCGTGGGCCGGATGGAACCTTTCATCTGGTATGGACGACCGCTTGGCGCGGCGATCCGGGCTTCGGCTACGCCTCGTCTCAGGATCTCGTGCACTGGTCGCCGCAGCGCTTCCTGCCGGTGATGGAGCACGAGCCGACGACGGTCAACGTCTGGGCGCCAGAGGTTGTCTACGACGAACCCCGCGAGCGGTTCATCATCGCCTGGGCCTCGACGATTCCTGGCCGCTATCCCGATGGTCAGGAGAAGCACCACAACAATCATCGGATGTACTACACGACGACGCGTGACTTCCTGGAGTTTACGCCCGCCGAGCTCTTCTGCGAGCCGGGCTTTAGCGTCATCGATGCAATCATCGTGCCGTGGAGTAGAGAGGGCGAAGCTTCCTACAAGCTGGTGCTTAAAGACAACACCCGGCCCGTGCTCGCGTTACGCGTCGCCGAAGGGGATTCTCCTACGGGCCCCTGGCGTAACGTCTCTGATCCCATCACCGAGTCGATGACAGAGGGACCCACCGTCGCCCGCGTCGGCGAGGAGTGGCTTCTCTACTACGACAACTACGGCGTCAAGAAGTATGGCGCCCTAGCGACAAAGGACTTCGTCAACTTCACCAACGCGCCGGTGACTTTCCCTGAGGGCCACAAGCACGGGACCGTATTCAGGGTCACGCAGAAGGAACTCGACTACTTGCTGCGTGTCGGCGCGGAGCAGACCCCGGGCCTGGGGCAGCCATTTGTACCGCAGCTGTCGCCCGAAGAGATCACAAAGCGACTGGAGGAGATCGATCGTGTCGCTGAGGCCGGCCCATTCAAGCCGACCTGGCGGTCCCTCAAGGGTTTCGAGACGCCAAGTTGGTACGCCGACGCCAAGTTTGGCCTTTTCATCCATTGGGGCGCTTACAGCGTGCCGGCGTNNCCACGCAACATGTATCGCAAGGATTCGCCCGAGTACGAGCACCACCTCAAGACCTACGGTCCGCACACGAAAGTCGGCTACAAGGACCTCATCGAGCAGTTTGAAGCTGAAAAGTTCGATCCTGCAGAGTGGGCTGAGCTATTTCGCGAGTCGGGTGCTCGATATGTCGTGCCTGTGGCGGAGCACCACGATGGCTTCCCGATGTTCGATAGCCGGCTCACCGAGTGGAATGCGGCGAAGAAAGGCCCCGAGCGTGACTTGATCAGCGACCTCGCCGCCGCGTGCCGCGAGCAGGGAATAACCGTCGGCGCTTCGTCCCATCGTGCAGAGAACTGGTGGTTCTACGGCGGTGGCCGTCAGATCGAATCGGACGTGCAGGACGAGGATTACGCCACACTCTACGGCCCGGCGCACGACAAACGCGTTGCGGAGAACCAATCCGAACCGCCATCGAAAGAGTTTCTCGACGACTGGCTGCTGCGTTCGTGCGAGATTGTCGATAAGTTCGAGCCCCGCGTCATGTACTTCGACTGGTGGGTCTGCCAGCCAGCGTTCCAACCCTATCTACAGCGCTTCGCGGCTTACTATTACAACCGGGCCGCTGAGACAGGCTACGAGCCGGCCATCAATTTCAAAGAGTGGGAGGGCTATTCGTTCCCCCGGGGCACGGGCGTGCTCGACGTCGAACGCGGCAAGTTTGCCGGCATCCAACCCGAGCTGTGGCAGACCTGCACCTCCGTTTCGCGAAACTCCTGGGGCTACATCGAAGGACAAGACTACAAGCCGACGGGCGAGATTATCGACGATCTCGTCGATGTCGTCAGCAAGAATGGAGTCATGCTGCTGAACATCGGCCCCAAGGCGGATGGCACGGTACCCGAACCGGAGCAGCAGATGCTGCGTGAGATCGGCGCGTGGTTGCGCGTCAACGGCGAAGCAATCTATGGCACGCGGCCGTGGAAGCGGTTCGGCGAGGGCCCCACGAAAGAGGCGGCCGGCTCGTTCACCGACGGCGAACGCCCGGAGTTTACCGGCAACGACATTCGATTCACAACGAAGGATGACAAAGTCTATGCAATCGCCCTTGCGTGGCCCGATGACGGCAAGTTGGTGATTGAGTCGCTTGGCGAAGCGGCGGTCAAGGCTTCGATGGTACGGCTGCTCGGCAGCGATGAAGCCGTCCGTTGGCATCAGAGCGATGAGGGGCTTGAAGTAACCCTTCCGGTGGAAGCACCAAGTCGGTTTGCTCACGCCGTTGAAGTGAAGCTGGAAGAGTCTGCTAATAACGCCACTCGGCGCGAATAAGAAGTGAGACAACAGGTCACCTACTTCAATCATTCGTGCTTGCACTCGTCATTCGCGGGCAGAGAACGATCTAGTTAGATTCACACATATCCGTTCGCAAGACGCGAGCAACTCATGCCAAATCGCGGCGTTAAATCAGGCGGCGTGCCCAAGTTGGGCGTCATCGTCGGCAACCGAGATTTCTTTCCCGACCAGCTCGTTACCGAGGCGCGGGCCGATCTCGCTGCGCTCTTTGATAAGCTGGGTGTTGAACCGGTCTGGCTGGGGGAGGAGGATTCGAAGCTCGGCGGCGTCGAGACGCACGCCGACGCGCGGCGGTGCGCTGAACTCTTCCGCCAACGCCGCGACGAAATCGATGGGGTACTGATTTGCTTGCCTAACTTTGGCGATGAGAAAGGCGTCGCCGACACGCTCAAGCTTGCCGGTCTCAACGTGCCAGTGCTCGTGCAGGGCTATCCCGACGACCTCAATCAACTCGGCGTTTCGCGCCGCCGCGACGCCTTTTGCGGCAAGATCTCGGTCTGCAACAACCTTAGCCAATCCGGCATCCCGTTCACGCTTACGCAGAAGCATGTCTCGACGCCAGCATCGGATAACTTCCGCGAGGACTTACGAAAGTTTCTAGCCGTGTGCCGCGTGGTGAATGGCCTGCGGGGGGTGCGGCTTGGCGCCGTCGGCGCCCGACCAGGTGCTTTCAACACGGTGCGCTATAGCGAGAAGATTCTTGAACGCAATGGCGTCAGTGTCACAACCGTGGACTTGTCGGAGTTTATCGCCCAGGCGAATAAGCTCGATTCGACCGATAGTCGTGTAGTCGCGAAGCTCGACGACATCCGCGCCTACGCCGTGGCGCCGGGAGTGCCCCACGAGAAACTCGTGCAAATGGCGCGGATGGGCGTCGTGCTTGCTGATTGGATGGCGGATAATGCCCTCGACGCAACGGCAATCCAGTGCTGGACCTCGGTGCAGCAGAATCTTGGCTGCAACGTCTGCACGCTGATGAGCATGATGAGCGAACGCTTTATGCCCAGCGCCTGTGAGGTCGATGTCACCGGCACGTTGACAATGTACGCCATGCAACTCGCCGNNCGACGACGAAAAGTGCGCTCTGTTCCACTGCGGCAACTGGGCGAAGAGCTTTATCCCCGACGCCAAGATCGCCACGGCGCCGATCCTCGGCAGCACGCTCGGCGTCGAGAACACCTACGGCGCCATGGAAGGTCGCACGCCAGCCGGTCCATTGACGTATGGACGCCTTACAACCGCCGACAGCGAAGGCCGCATCTGTGCGTATGTTGGCGAAGGCCAACTCACTGACGACGTTCTCGATACCTTCGGCACCCGAGCCGTCGCCCACGTGCCACGGCTGCAAGCATTGCTCAAGCACGTCTGTAAGAATGGATTTGAGCATCATGTTGTCATGACGCAGTCGCATTCGGCGGTGGCGTTGGTTGAGGCGTTCGAGACCTACCTCGGTTGGGAAACTTACCATCACGAGGGAGGGGGCGCCCCATGACCCGCCCTGCCCTCTCCGACCAACAACTGCGGCGCAAGAGTGCCGAATATCGCCGCGACGTGCTGCGTGCGATCTACCACGCCGGCGCCGGCCACACCGGCGGCAGCCTGTCTTGCATCGACATCCTCAACGTGCTCTACAACCGGGTGATGAACATCTCGCCCGTGAACTGGCGCGACCCGCTTCGCGATCGTTACGTGCAAAGCAAAGGGCACTCGGTCGAAGCGCTCTACGTCGTGCTTGCGGACAAGGGCTTCTACCCATTTGAATCGCTAGAGAAGCTCTGTCGCGGCGGTTCGTACTTCGTCGGGCATCCGACGCGAAAGATTCCCGGCATTGAGATGAATACCGGCGCCCTCGGGCACGGCTTGCCCGTGTCAGTCGGCATGGCGATCGCCGGAAAGCTTGATGCGGCGTCCTACCGTGTCTTCACGCTGCTGGGCGACGGCGAACTCGCCGAGGGCTCGAACTGGGAAGCCGCCATGTGCGCCGCTCACTACAAGCTCGACAATCTAACAGCGATCATCGACTGCAACACGTTGCAAATCACCGGCGCCACGCGCGATGTCTGCTGCAACGAGCCGCTCGATGAGAAGTTCACGAGCTTCGGGTGGGAAGTCTTGTGTATTGATGGTCATGACGTCGCCGAACTCACGACCGCGTTGTCACGCCCCGCTGCTTTCGGCAAGCCGACGTGCATTATCGCAAGAACCGTGAAGGGCCGTGGCGTTAGTTTTATGGAGGGCGTCGTTAAATGGCATCATGGCGTTCCTTCGGCTGACGAGTTTGCTGTGGCGATGGCCGAGCTAGAAGGAGCGTTGAAATGAGCGCTCCCGCCCCCAGCCTCCACTCCGCCGAGGCCAAAGCACGCGCCGAGCGCCTGGGCCTGCGCTTAGGCAAGGCGAACCTCGATGTCTTCGCAGAAGCACTCACGGAGCTAGCGACGGCTGATCGCAATGTTCTCGCCGTCACCAGCGACTCGCGCGGCTCTGGCAAGCTCAAACCGTTCGGCGAGGCTTTACCGAAGCAGATCGTCGAAGTCGGCATCGCCGAGCAGAATCTCGTCGGCGTGGCGGCGGGGCTTGCTTCGTGCGGCAAGACCGTCTTCGCTGTGTCGCCGGCGTGCTTCTTGGCGACGCGGTCGCTGGAGCAGATAAAGAACGACGTCTGCTATTCAGACCTGCCTGTTGCGCTAGTAGGCATTAGCGCCGGTGTCAGCTACGGCGCCCTCGGCAGCACCCATCATTCCTTGCACGACTTCGCGGCGCTGCGGGCGATCCACAACGTCACTGTGCTCGCCCCGGCAGATAATCGTGAGACGCGCTCCTCGATCCGCTGGGCGGCGACGCACGACCGACCCGTCTACCTGCGATTCGGCAAAGCGGCGCTCTACGACCTTTCAGACGAACCCGCGCCCAAGGACCCGCGAGTTGCTTCTCTACTTCGCGACGGCGATGACGTGGCGTTGATCGGCGCCGGCGAGACGGTCATTCACTGTCTACTCGCTGCCGATCTGCTCGCCGAGCACGGCGTCGAGTCCCGTGTTCTGAGCATGCCCTCAGTCAAACCGCTCGATGAGTCGGCGTTGCTAGCCGCGGGGCGAGAGTGTCGCGTTGTGCTCACGGCAGAAGAGCATTCAGAGCACGGTGGACTGGGCGACGCGGTCGCACGGCTCTTGCTCGGAGCTGGGATGACGCCGGTGTTCCGTGGCGTCGCGATCCCGGATGAAGACACCTACACCGGTAGCCAAGCCGACATCTTTGGCCGCTACGGTCTGTCGATGGAGGGCATCGCCGACCGCGCCTTGAGAGCACTCGACGCGGCGAGGGTGGTTCTGTGAGTTATCTCATCGCTATCGATCAGAGCACCTCGGCGACCAAGGTCCTTCTCGTCGATGCCTCGGGCGCCGTCGTAGACGGCTGTTCGCTAGAGCACGCCCAGCACTATCCCCAACCAGGATGGGTCGAGCACGATGCGGCCGAAATCATCGGCAACGTCTTCTCGGCGGCGCGGGAGTTGTGCGGTCGTCATCCCGATAAACTCCCGTCGGTGCGGGGAGTTTCGATCACTAACCAGCGCGAGACGGTTGTTGTCTTTGACCGTACGACAGGCGAGCCGTTACGGCCAGCGATTGTCTGGCAGTGTCGACGGGGCGATGCCATGTGCCAAGAGTTGCGAAATGCGGGTGTCGAACCGGAGGTCGCTGAGAAGACGGGCTTGCGGATCGACTCCTACTTTTCTGGTTCCAAGATCGCATGGGTGATGCGAGAAGAGCCTGCGATTGCAGAGGCGGTCCGCTCGGACGCGGCGTGCATCGGCACAATCGACGCTTATCTGGTGCATCGCTTGACGAGCGGGCAGGCGTATGCGAGTGATCCAACGAACGCCAGCCGTACGCTTCTCTACGACATCGGGCGGCTCGCATGGGATGCGTCCTTATGTGAGCGTTTCGGCGTTCCGGTCAGTGCGTTACCGGAGGTGCGTGACTGCAGTGCGACCTTTGGCGAAACCACTCTAGGAGGCGTCCTGCCCTCGGCGGCGCCGATCTGCGGCGTTATGGGCGACTCACAGGCGTCGCTGTTCGCACAATGTTGTTACGCACAAGGCGACGCCAAAGCGACCTTTGGCAGCGGGACCTCCGTGCTCGTAAATATCGGAGAACAGTTCCGACCGGCGCCTCCCGGGATGGTCGGCGCGCTTGCTTGGATCGTCGCGGATCAGCCGACTTACGCTTGGGAAGGGCTGATTAACTATTCGGCGGCGACGCTGGCCTGGCTCAAGGATCAGCTTGGGTTACTCTCTTCGATTGACGATGCAGAGGCTCTCGCATCATCTGTTAACGACTCCGGCGGCGTCTATTTGGTGCCAGCATTTGCGGGGATGGGGGCGCCTTACTGGAAGCCCGACGCTCGGGCCGCCATCCTCGGCATGTCGGGCTACACCCGTCGTGAGCACGTCGTGCGGGCCGCCCTCGAATCGATAGCCTTTCAAGTCGCGGATGTCGTGGAGGCCTTCGCACGTAGCGGCGCCCCCGTGCGGTCCCTGCGAGTCGATGGGGGCCCCACCCGCAATCACTTACTGATGCAGATGGTCGCTGATATGTCGCTTTGTGAGTTGCAAGCGACAGATGAGTCCAACCTCTCCGCACTCGGCGCCGCGATGGCGGGCATGCTCGGTCTTGGCATGCAGGGCTCGCTCGACGGCCTGCGTAAGTTGCCGCGGTCGGGCCGCATGTTTATGCCTACCGAAGGCGAGGCGGAGGTCAAGCGCAGGATGACCGGTTGGCGCAACGCCGTCGAGCGAGTCTTCTAGGCGCTTTCTCCTCAAACCGAATCCCTACGATGAAGCTTCTCTCGATTAACCTTGGATTCGCTGGACTGTTGTATTTGGCAGGTCTGGTTGGCTGTTCTCAGCAAGCCGAGACAACACCATCGGTGCCTGCTGCGGCACGAGAGTCGAGTAGCGCCAACGCCAAAGGCAAATTTGCCGTTGTCGTCTCGACGCTCAACAACCCCTGGTTCGTCGTGCTTGCCGAGACTGCCAAGGCCCGCGCCGAAGAGCTCGGTCACGAAGCAGTTATCTTTGACTCGCAGAACGATACGGCCACCGAAGCGGGACACTTTGACAATCTGATCGCCGCCGGATACGACGCGGTGCTATTCAATGCTACCGACTCCGAGGGCTCAGTCGCCAGCGTCCGCAAGGCGAAAGAGAAAGGCGTGCCGGTCTTCTGCATCGACCGGGAAGTCAACGCCGATGACGTCGCCGCGGCGCAGATCCTGTCGGACAACTACGCTGGCTGTGTGGAGTTGGGGCAGTACTTCGTTGAAGTTGTTGGCGAAGAAGGCACATACGCCCAGTTGCTCGGCATCCTTGGCGATAACAATACCCGCGACCGATCCGAAGGGTTCCACAGCGTCGTGGATACTTTCCCCGGGTTGAAGATGGTCGCCCAGCAGAACGCCGACTGCGACCGCTCGAAGGCGCTTGAAGTGACCGAGTCGATCCTCCAAGCGAACCCCGACCTCGACGCAATCTTTTGCGGTAACGATGCGATGGCGATGGGCGCCTACCAGGCCGTAGCCAGCGCCGGCGCCGCAAACAAGATCAAGGTCTTTGGGTTTGACGGCGCCGCGGACGTGATCGACTCCATTCGTGACGGCAAAATCGTTGCCACAGCCATGCAATTCCCGAAGACGATGGCCCGACAGGCGGCAGAGTATGCGGACGATTGGATGAGGGGACACCGTGACTTTCAGCAGAAGACACGCGTCGCGGTCGAGTTGGTGACCCGCGACAATATCGAGCAGTACGTCGCGTACGGCGCGAAGGAGTGACGTGCCGATGGGTGCCTGGGGATTCCGAATAGCAACCATTGTCGCGGCGTGCGTGCTGCTCTACTTCGCGCCACTTATTCACGTCACGAGAATTGAACCAGCCGATGTAGAAGACCGTTTCGACGCAGTAGAGTTTGCCGAGGCTTTTTGGACGGAGAGGCTGCTTCCCGCTACAGCCGACGCCGCTAGCGCCACCCAAGTCGCCGCTGCAATGGAAGAAAACGCCGCGAAAGCCGGCGAGCAGTATGGCGTGCGGGTCGGCGTCAGCCGTGGCTTTCTGCTTTTTCTGCGAGGCGTCGGAGAGGTGCAGGCCGCGGATGACGTAGGGGTGCGACTCTCGCTCGATGGCGGCGGCGAGGTGCGACTGTTGAGTAGAAAGGTGTTCGGTTCAACCATTCGTGATGCGACAGGCTTGCTCAAATCGAGCGAATCGCCAGGCTCACGAGAGTACAATCTCATCGCAGATGAGATCAACCGCCTTGCCACCGCGAGAGCCATCACAAGGCTCGAAGGTATCGCCGTCGGCGATCGACTGCGGTTTGCCGGGTGCACCAAAGTGGTGAGTTCAGCGGGCTACAAGCCGCCGCTAGAGATTATCCCAGTTCTGGTGGAGGCGGCCAAGTGACGTCCGCCACGCCGCCGCTGCTGGAGGCCCGCGGGATCGTCAAAGCGTTCCCTGGCGTACGTGCGCTCGACCACGCGCAGTTGCGGTTATACGCCGGACGCTTGATGGCTCTCATGGGCGAGAACGGCGCCGGTAAATCAACGTTGATGAATATCTTGGCTGGCGTCTTCACCGCCGATGAAGGCGAAGTGCTGCTCGACGGCCAGCCTGTGCGGTTCCGCACGCCTATCGAGTCGCAACGCGCGGGCGTGGCGATCATCCACCAAGAGCTCAACCTAGCTGGCAATCTAACCGTCGCGGAGAACCTCTTTCTCGGACGCGAACCGCTGACGTCGCTTGGCTTGGTGGACAGCCGCCGAATGCGACGAGAAGCCGCAGTCTTGCTAGAACGCGTCGGCGTCGATCTTGACACCGAACTTCCGGTTGAACGACTTTCCGTAGCGCAGCAGCAGGTTGTCGAGATAGCCAAAGCGCTGTCGCTCGACGCGCGGGTGTTGATTCTCGACGAGCCGACTTCGGCGCTTACTAGCCATGAAGTAGATTCGCTATTTCGAATTATCCGACAACTGAAGGCCGGCGGCGTCGCCCTCGCTTACATCACGCACCGCTTTGAAGAGCTGGACGAGATTGCAGATGAGGTCACGGTATTTCGCGACGGCAAGCACGTCGCCGAGCGTCCATATGAAGAACTGACCCGCGAGGAGCTCGTGCGATTGATGATTGGTCGCGACGCGCCAATGGACGGATCGAAGGCTGTCAAGCCGCAACCGAAGCCATTGCTTTCGGTGCGTGGATTGACGTTGACGTCGAGCACGCGCGGGATAAGTCCGGTAGTAGACGACGTCTCGTTGGAGGTGGGCGCCGGTGAGATCGTTGGGCTGTTCGGTCTCATGGGCGCGGGGCGGACCGAATTGCTGGAAGCCCTCTTTGGCGTTCACGCCTCAAGAACCCGCGGCGAGATCTTGATCGACGGCAGTCCCGTGATGATCCGTCAGCCACGAGACGCGTACCGCGCGGGACTCGCGCTCACACCCGAGGATCGCAAGGGCGCAGGGCTTGTGCTTGGCATGAGTGTAGGTGACAACACGACGATGGCGTGCCTAAGTCGCTTCGTGCGTAGCGGCCTGTTAGACGTAAGGGCTGCCAATCGTTCCGCGCAGCGATTCGTCGAACGGTTTCGCGTCCGCACGCCCTCGCTGCGCCAGGCTGTGAGAAACCTCAGCGGAGGCAACCAGCAAAAGGTAGTGCTCGCTAAGCAACTCGCCACTGGTCCACGTATCCTCCTTCTCGACGAGCCGACCCGCGGCGTCGATATCGGAGCCAAGCAAGAGATCTACGCCCTTATCCATGAGTTCGCCGTCGAAGGGATGGGGGTGCTGGTGGTTTCGTCAGAAGCTTGGGAGGTACGGATGCTCTCCGATCGGGTGCTCGTGATGTGCGAGGGCCGTTTAACGGGCGAGTTCACTGCCGCCGATGCGGACGACCAGAGTCTGCTCGCAGCCGCTTTGCCCGAAGGCGGGGCGAGGAGGTCGGCATGAGTGATTCGCGATCGATAGGTACCTATGCCGCACGGCTTCAGTCAGTTGCTGCTCTTGCGCTGCTGATGATCGGACTCTCACTAGCGACCGAATCGTTCTTG
>CAJNDV010003391.1:0-10644 GCA_905221635.1 Symbiodinium sp. CCMP2456
AAAACCCTATTCTACTTATTATAAGGCCCCCCATATTACATCTCAAGTCCCGTCTTTCTTCCAGCGGTACAAGCCGTGAAGCCACAGCAATGCCGGCAGCCGGATGCATTCTGCCAACAGCGTGCCCTGAACCCCTAGAATATAGGGGCCTTATATATAATCAGAATAGGGTTTAAGGTTGAGGGTTTAGGGGTTTAGAAGAGGGTTTAGGGCTTAGGGTTTTAGGGTATAGGGGCCTTAATAATTAGAATAGGGTTTTGGGGCCATGATACTATGTTGATAATAAGGAACCCCCCAAAAATGGTATTGGTAACCATTTAGGCCCCTATATGTCCCGTCAACCCGCTGTGTAGAGGCACTCCCCAGCTCGTCCGCCCACACGAGGCACAGCTGAGAAAAAACGCAAAGGGAATCGGTTTGTGATGCTCATCCAAGCAGCGGTAGGTCTTGCTTATATAAATGACCCTTCGGCCTGAAAAGCAACCAACAAATGTAGCTAGCAGTTGGCTGCTTCCCACATTTGGCAGCAGGAGCTGCATCAGCGGCTGGTGTTTCGCCTTTGGATGCTCAGGCGAGCTTCTGCCACAGAAAGCAACTTCTCAGTCTTGGGATTTGGACCTGCCAGGACATGGCATCGTCCCGTCCGTCACCGCTGGCAGAGGATTCGAAGGCGCCATACCTCAGGCTACTGACGGTGCCTGTCGCTTTCCACGGCCGCGCATGCCTAAACACAACCAGCTACAACCCGCGTTTACACTCAACCCAACACCCTAACCATGCAAAACCGATACCGTGGATGCCAAATCCTCAACCCTAATCCCTAAACCCCTAACCCCTAAATCCATCTAAAGCTCACACACCCTAAATCTTTTACACCTGCACCTGTGCGACCATGAGTCGCCCCTACCCTCAAACTTAAGAACCTCCTAAAAGCCCCAAGGCCTACTCCAAAGCCAACAGACTCCTGAAACACAAGCTGCTTCAACCCTAAACCTTACGCTTCCCTAACCCACGCAGGTGCGCAAAACCAAAAACAAGAAGCCGCAGAGGTCCGTAAGCCCTAAACACCCAAAATATCTCGAGCACGATGCATCAAAAGCCGGGCTCCCAGCACTGGTGCCGCGCACACGCAAGGCCAGCGCACGCTTCGGCTGGGCCTCTCTTTAGGTTTCAGAGTTAGGGGTTATAGGGTCTAATACAAGGGCCTAATTTTAAGAATAGGCATACTATACTATAAGTAGAATAAGGAACCCCCCCACACCCTATTCTAAGCATTGCTCCTACATTTTTAGGTGTTCTGAGGCTCGTAGGCTGTTACGGGTGTTGATTTGAGCGTCTCGGGGGCGTTTAGGGCTATAGTAGGGAAGGGTTGAGGGTTCGGTTGACGGGTTGAGGGGCTTGGGGTCAGGGTCACTTGGGAGTTTCCGAAAATTAGGGGTACCATATTTTGGGGCCTGTATAATAAGGTCCTACTATTTAGGGTACTATATTAGGGTCCCCTATTTTCGGAAACCCCCACTTCGGGACAAGGATGTCATCGACAATGGCTCAGGGATCAAGTTTCTAAACGTTTGCTAAAACTGGCTAGCGCAGGGGGTTATAGACGTGTAGGGCCTGAGGAACGAAGTTGGGGCTGAAACGGCCAGGATCGTCCAATTCACAGGTTTGGCACAGTGGTGCTGGGCTCCCTATACGCTAAACGCCTACCTCTAAAACCCTAAAACCCTAAACCCTAACCTAAACCCTAAACCCCATAAACCCTAAACCCCAAACCCCTAAACCCGAAGCCCTAGTTGAACATGTGTGCAAACCGTTTTGGCATTGGCCGGGTTAGGCGTGCATCATGAATCCTCAAGTCTGTTAGGAACTCCCAACTTCAACCCCCGATAAAGGGTTTAGGGTTTAGGGTTTAGAGTTTAGTTTAGGGTTTAGGGTTTAGGGTTGAGAGTTTAGGGCGTAGGGTTTAGAGTTTAGTTTAGGGTTTACAGTTTAGGAACCCCCAATATAACATAGCAGGAAGTGAAATTCGTAATGCGAAGAGCCCATGGTTTCAAAACCGGTTTAGTGGGAGGTGGCCGTGAGCTCGCTGGGTACAGGAGTTAGGGTTCAAGCGTTTAGGGGTTTCGGGTTTAGGGGAGTTAGGGTTAAGGGTTTAGGGGAGTTAGGTTTAGGGTTTACGGGAGCTACGGTTTAGGGATTTGGGGCATTAGCGTTCAAGGTTTAAGGTTGGTTAGAGATAGGGTTTAGGGGTTGGCACGAAAAAGTTGGAACATGGATATAGGACGATTTGTGCTAGGACTCCTTTTGCTTCCGCCCGTCAGGGGAATGTGGTGCCATGTGGGTAGTTCTCTAAATTCGGATTTGTTAAGGGTTCTATTTACAAGTTTGCCGTACCATATTGGGGACCTAAACTACCCTAAACCCTAAACCCTAAACCCCTAAACCCTAAACCCCCTAAACCCTAAACCCTATAAACCCTAAGCCGACCCTAATTTAGAGAACGACCCCTGTTGCTCCAACTGTCGGGACCTGACGACTCTACATCCGATTCCCCAGGCCCCACGGCCCTTCTTGGAGGCCGCAGGCACCTGTGAACTACTGTTGATGATATAAATCCGTCATTACCTTAAGGACCCTAAACTATGGGATTTATGGTGTATTCCGTATTATAGGTGGGTTTATATCATCAATCAACCGTAGTTGTGGCTATATTCAAAGAAACTACGCTGTAAGTCCCATCACTGCACTTCGAAACCCCCCGGGTCGCCACTACTCCCGAACCTGACCCCCAAATCCTAAAACATCGAGCCCTGAACCTTAGGGTTTATAGGGTTTAGGCTTAGACTCCTTATAGGATTTGAAACCGAATCCTGAAACATCAAACCCTGTAAAACCCTAAACCCTTATATATCCGTAGCCCCTCAAAAGCTAAACCCTCACCTACCGGAAAGCCGCTGGACCTCACAGCGACAGTCAAACTCCAAAGAACCACCAAGCACGCATTCACAGGGTTTACGGGACCCTTTACGAGATCTTATGAGGGATCCTTCACTGGTTCCTTTAAGGGCCCCCTGTAAGAGGATCCTATAGTGGATATATAAGCGATCCTACAAGGGATACATAATGTAGGGGCCTTAATAATTAGAATAGGGTTTTGGGGTATACTAGACCATAATTACAATAAGGTGTATATCATACTATAATTACAATAAGGAGCCCCCAAAATAGTATAGGTAACTATTGACGCCCCTACATTAAGGCTTAAGGTTTGCCTGCGAGCCCTGAACCCGACACAAACCCTGCACAAGACCCTACACTGAACCCCATGGCCCTGGGGGCCCTCAACCTTTCACAGGTTTAGGGTCTAGGATTCGGGTTTAGGGTCTAGGGTTTAGGGCCTTGGGGTTTAGGGTTTGGGGTTTGGGGTTTGGGGTTTAGGGTTTGGGGTACGGGTTTAAGGGATGATCCTCAGCTTCGCCTCGTTGCTCGTGCTCCGCAGCGACCCCTGCCACGGGGCAGTCTTCTGCTCAAACCGCCTAGCGGATCTAGACTTCTAAATAATAGAGCTCCTCAAAACGTATCCTACCTTCTGCGGCTTCGGATAGGCTTGTTTTGACCGTTCAATGTTCTATGTCTTTCGGGGAGTGGGGATTACTGGGTGCAAACACTTATGAGGTAGAATCCTTAAATTACGAGGCTGATAAGCTTTCTGCGACTACCTTTCAGTCTCAATCAAAGATTTAGGGTCTAAGGCCTTTGAGGCTTTGAGCTCGGAGGAGATGAAGTAGGCGTTCGCAATGGAACTCGAAGATGCACTCTGATCCGGAGCACTACTTGGCCTTGCAGAAGGGGAATGAACCGGCTCAGCTACAGACTCCTGCTCCAGGACAACGGTGAAGTACTCGTCGTCCTGATCAAGAAGGTCAGGGGATCAGCCCGCGCGGGTGTACAAAGGCCTCCGAGTCTTGTCAGCGTGGACGATGAAAATTTGATCTTCGGTAAGATCAGGCTCAGTCTCCAGCCGAAACCGGATATAAGTTTTGCGCTTTCTTTGTGCTGCCTTTCCTGCCCTAAGACCGCGTTTGCGAATGGATGCAGGCTCTGGTGCAAGACCTTGTTCTGCCACCGGCGGTGGACGATCGGACATGCGATGGCTTCAGCTAAAGCTCACAGCCCCTTTACACCGAGAAGCACAAAGAACAAACCAGCCCACAATCGAAAGAACAGATACGGCTGATAACCAGTTATCCAGACCCAAACCGAGGAAACAACCAAGGGGGTATGGCTGATCACGAAAAGGGGGCCGGGAAACCAACACAGGAACCCGACCCTCAAAGCAAAGAGCAACTTAGTCACGCTCTTTTTCACATCTTTACATACAGGGACCTCGAGGTTTACCAACTACTAGCTACTTCAGAAACTAAATGGTAAATTCTACCCTAGTATGAGCGCAAAACAGCATCCTTGATACAAGGATCCCTACAGACGGGACCACATATTTGCATGGGCTCCTAAATTCAACAGGGGTGTTCCTGTTTAAACTGAAACGGAAGGAGCTGTGCCAGGCTTCCAAAAGCCATGAGCAAGATCAGCCGCACATGACGATAGCACGTCGGGTTCATGGGTTTAGGCTTTGCCGGGCTTGGGATTTCGGGTGCAAAGGACGGTCTCTGGTGTAAGGCTCTAGTTTTTCGGGTTCAGAAGTTTAGGGTTGTGGGATTGCAGGTTAAGGGCTCAGAGGTTTAAAGTCCAGGGTGGTTTTGATTTTAAAAGGGTTTCAAACTGGCGGTCTTAAACATATGTACATAGTGGTGACGATGATGCTGACCCTCAGCTATTTCCCTCTTTTCAACATCAAAAACCGCCGTCAACGTAGATCTTCCAGACCTCGCCAAGCAACGCCACTACAGTCTCAAAACACCCGCCTAAACCCTAAACCCTAAACCCAGTCACTCCTCAGGGGCCCACGAGCCTATGTTTCAAACCCCGAGACCTACAACCCCAAAATCGCCTAGGAATCAACCCACGTCCTGCATCCCTTAACCCCAAAATCCATATCCTTTCCGTTGGCTCCTTATGTTAAGGACCCCTTATTGGGAGTTTCCCAAAATAGGGGACCCTAATATGGTGCCCTAAATAATAAGTTCCTTATTAGAAGGACCCCAAAATAAGGTACCCTAATTTTCGGAAAGTCCCTTATAGAGCTCTCATAGAGCTCGAAGGTTTATGCATGACGATGCTTGGGGATCTGGCCTCCAACAAAGCGACTGCCGCACCTGAGGCTGTGTTCCACAGCTGGATGTTGTAGGGTTTAGGTTTAGGGTGTCCTATCTCATTTGGGACTTCGCTTTTAGGGTTTATTAGGGTTTATACGGGCTCACAGGGTATATGGTCTCACTTGGGACTTTTCGCGCAAGAAAGAAACTCGAACAAGCGTGCAGAATGCCGAGTAACTGTTCAAGCCCCTGTATTGGTCTATAACCTGTCACATCTATGAATATTCGCTGGACTTTGATGGTGTTGCTGAGTTTCCTGGCCGAAAAATGTTAACGCTTCCAGTCCAGTATGATAGGGTAGTATAAGCCTTGAAACGCTCAAGGATGTCTGAGATCTGCTCAGCTACCTAGGAACCTCAACAACTTTGAAACCATGCAAGACTCAGACCCTGAAAGCCTAAACCAGGCTTACAAACTAAAGCCCAAAACCCATGCAAGCATAACCTAGGCCTTGAAGCCTTAACCTACAAGTAGTTTGTTAGGGCTCATCAGTGCAACTATGGGATTTTCTTAGATTCCGAATTGTGTATTTTGTATCTTTTCCACTGTAGGGTCCAGGCTGAGGGGTTTAGTCTTTAGGATATTGATTTTCGATTCAGGGTCTGATACTTAGTGATTCAGGCCCGGGAGCTTCAAAGAGGACAGCTTAAGCTTCGGGAGGTTCCAGCTTCACCATTAAAGTTCAAAGGCCGCACACCTGTGGGATCCAAGAGATTCTGTCAAAAAATGACTTAAAAAAACTTCAAGTTTAGAGATACGGGGCTCTAGGGTTCATTGTGTTTCGATTTGAGGGATTACGGCTTGTAGAATCCAAGCGAGCCCAAAATTAAGTCCCTCATAAAAAGCACTGCCGCAACTGCCATATGCCCTTCAAATAAACCTCCCAACCTGTGCAGCAAGCACCAAACAATTGGCACCAGAAAAACAAATGTGCTTGGCTTTGGCATCCCTTTGTACAGTCTGCTGTTGCGGCATGAACCATGAACTTCTGCTTTTGGTGGTAGTCACTGTAAACCCTAATCCAGAATTCGAGGGATTTGCTGTTCAATCTTCTGAAAGGCGTGTGTATCTGTCTTCAAGGAAGCTTGCTTCACGAGCTCTATAAACCCTAAACCCCTAAACTTAAATCCCAAGCCCTGAACCCCGCAACCCTAAGACGCCTAAACCCTAAAGGATTGGAGGCTTCGAGGTAAAGCTCTTTTAAACTCGACCTAAACCCTGCGGAACCTAGCTTTTTGAAGACTTTTGCATTACAAAATCAATATCAGGAACCCTGATAAGGTAGGTCTCTTAGGGTCCAGGTAGGGTTTAAGGTTTCAGGTTTTGATATAGGGATCCGGGCAATGTCGCTGCTGGTTTAGGCTGTAGGGCTCGGCAGTTCAAGGATTCACAATCCTGCTTTCTTGGTGAGGAATTTGATTTAAGTTGCCATAACAGGGATCTATAGTCAATAATATGGTTTCATTCTTATGGCAACTTAAATTAAACCCACACTGAAGTCCATAAATAGGAAGTAGTTACGGGATGACACCAGACAGGGACGGTCATTCTGAACATATCAAATCAAATCAAATCTCTCAATCCGCACCAGTAGGCTTAAGGCCTAAGGAGCTGGGACCCTCGACCCTAAACCCTAATCCCTAAACCCCTAAACCCCTTAACCCTACTAACCCTACTAAGGCTTAAGGAGCTGGGACGAGGCGCTGGAAGGAAGCCACGCACAAGGGACATACTCGCCACCCGAGTCCTCCAGAGGCGAGGGTGTCTCCCGTTCGAACACTGCCCAGGGTTTAGGGTTTAGGGTCGAGGGTTACTTAGGGGTTTAGGGGTGTAGGGTTTAGGGTTTAGGGTTGAAGGGTTTAGGGTTTTAGGGTTTAGGGTTGAGAGTTTAGGGTCGAGGGTTACTTAGGGGTTTAGGCCCACGCACAAGCTGCCGGCAATGATTACAATAAAACGGCAGCGGCAGCAACACAAGTTAGACAATTCGCGACCAGAAATAGCGGCAGCCGCAGCAATACACGTAAAACATCCTGCGGCAGATGAGCACTATCAAACAAGCTGAGGTCCATATGTGTTAAGCAGGATGTGGCACAGAAGGACAGGATACGGAATGTGTCCTAAACCCTAAACCCCAAGCCCTGAGACCAAAACCCCAAACCAAACAGAACTCAGACTCACACGACCCTAAACCCTAAACCCTAAAAGCGTTTGCGGCAAACATCCTTGGGCCTGAAGTTGGTTGGTCTGGGCATTAATGTAGGGGCCTCAATCATCAGAATATTGTTTTGGGGCCCCTTAACTATGATTATAATAAGGAACACCCAAAATAGTATAGGTAATTATTGAGGCCCCTAAATTAGGGGTTCTGGCGAACCATATCTTGCCGATCTTGCCACCAATCGAAGGAATCGTTGGTATTGCTGTTGGGCCCCTGTCTCGCGAACATGTATGCGTGCCTGATCGAGTCCAGGGCGTCGCGCATTGTCATGAGCCGCTCTGGTTCGGGGATGACTTTCGCGACCGTCTCGAGGGTACCGCACGGGCACTACGACTACCACCACTACTATATTGAAGGTGTGTCTATCTAGACTACGCGAAGGCGAGACCTTGCCCCCCGACCGAACCAATACACAGATACACAGAAACATGTGATTCCTGGAATAATTTAGAACCTAAAGCCTCACAGCAGCTGAACCAAGAAACATGTGTCAAGAAAGATAGGAGTACTCTCTCTCTCTCTCTCTCTCTTCAGTAAAACATATGTACATGTACATATATATATATATATATGTATATATATATATATACGTTTTACTCCTGAACCAAAGGCTTTAAGGTTGTCTGCGATCCCAAAACCCTGAACCCTTCAGACCGCTACTTCAAGAACTCTGCACAGCAGAGCTGTCAGAGTTTACGTCTCTTCGCCCCCCCAAACCCTGAACCCTAGACAGGGTTTAGGGTTTAGAAGCCCTAAATGCTTAAACTGAAACCCACATCCTTTCTACCTCGACGCGAAGAACTGAAGCCCTGAAATGCTGCAGCTACCTAAAGAACAGGCTACTGACCATGTCATAGATGTTTAGGGTGCAGGCTTTAGGGATAGATACCCATAGGCCCCATAGTAGTTCCTTTTTGGGGTTCATATTTAGAATCCTATAAGGTAATCCCAAACCCTAAACCCGAAACCCTAAACAACCCAGTATTTAGGTCGCTGGAGCCCTCGGGAAGCTTTTGACGACCGGGGCCGTCGCCGCTGGAAGGTTGATCTCCGCGCCGGAGCTCAGGTCCTCCTAACAGCATGGGCTTCGGGTTGAGGGTTTTTAGGGTTTTTAGGGTTTAGGGTTGAGGGTTTAGGGTTTAGGTCATATAAATAGATATAAATATAAATATAATTATGTACATATATATATATATATATAGAAAGAGAGAGAGAGAGAGAGAGCTAGTAACTATGCTGCTTTCTAGAAACTAGAATCAGCACCGCGGAAATCCGAAACCCAAAGCCCGAACCCTACCCCGAACCTAAAGGATCAGTAGCAGCGGGCGCATCATGGTCTGACGGTCCTACAGAAACTTCGAGTCCCGATGATCCAGCTTTAGGGTTTAGGGTTTAGGGTCAGCCCTTGAAGTCAGCGCAAAAAAGTTAGGGGGCCGGAATTCCTCGAATCTGGCTTTGGGCTATACTAGTTAATGTAGGGGTCTTAATAATTGAAATCGGATAGGGGGGGGTATAGTATACTACGGTTATGTTAGAATTTCGGAGCCATCAAAAAGTATAGGTAGTTATTATAAGGCCCTATAGCAATAGACCCCTGGAGTGGTAATGCTAGAAGCTCTTCGATCACTCATGTTCGGCGGCCGAGCGGCCAGATAAAAACCAGCAAAGTTCTAAACCCTGAAGGTCTAAAACCCTAAAGCAAAGAGGGTTTAGGGTTTAGGGTTTAGGGTTCAGGGGTTTAGGGTTTGGCGTTTAGGGTTAAAGGGTTTAGGGTTCAAGGGTTTAGGGGTTTATGGGTTTAGGGTTTGGGGTTTAGGGTGGGACAAACCAGCTTGTTCAGAACACCCAAAACGTACTCAGGCTCCAAAGCCCTGAAACCCCGACGACCCAAATTTCAAGCAAACCTGCCTGAGCTCTCAACCCAAAGCCCCTGGAGCCCGAAGCGAAAACAGCAAAAAAGGAGGCCGTGGCCCTCAAATCACATGGTGCAGAGAGCACAACACCCCTGTGAATCCGAAGAATGCAGGGGCCTTAATAATTAGAATAGAGTTTAGGGGATGTTATACTATAAATATAATGAGGACCCCCCCAACACAGTGTAGGTATTCATTTAGGCCCCTATGTTATTAAGCACTATACAGTTTACGCCAGTCATCTAATCCCAATAGCACCTACGGGCGTCAGGGCCCAACAAATCTAACAGTCGCCAAGCCCTAAAGCCCAAAATCAAGGAGGCCCAAACCCCAAATCCACCACAAAAGCAAAGGGACACACACCTAAACCCCGGAATGAAAGCGACCCAACACCTGACCCCATCCAACAAAATCTACAAACAGGGCCCTAAACCCTAAAGCTGCAACCCTAAACCCTAAACCCTCATGAACCCTAAACCCTCATGAACCCTAAACCCTAAACCCTCATGAACCCTAAACCCTAAACCCTGAACCCCCCCTAAACCCTAAACCCTAAACCGGAAACCCTAGAGTCAAAGGGACCCAGCCTTCACTCCGACGGAGAGCTCCAGGGCCAGGGACGAAGCGTTCCGCATGTAGGCCCCGGCAAAGAGAGAGATCTGGACGCCTGTAAAGGGTTTAGGGTTTAGGGTTTAGGGTTTAGGGTTTAGGGTCAGGTGTAAGCCCTTTCGGGTTCTAGGGGCTCCTTCAACAAGTAAGATATATAAGGACGCCTTTTCAGGTGTAAGCCCTTTAGGGTTCTAGGGGTTCCTTCAACAAGTAAGATATATGAGGGTTCTTTAAGAAACGGCCCTGGGGTGCTGTAAGGGGATATGGTGTAGGGCTCTGTTTTAACTTATTTGGATTAAGAGCCTGAACAATCGGAAGAAGATCTCTGCAGGCTTTATTGGGTGTCTTAAGGGCTTTACATGGTAGTGTAGGGGCCTTAATAACTAGAATAGGGTTTTGGGGTATATTATAACTATACTATATCTATAAGGATCCCCATAAATAGTATAGGTAATTGTTAAGACCCCATATACCACGTCAAAGAAAGGTCTGGACGGCTGGTTTGCATTGCCATGCCCCATGCCTCAACTAAAGGGTCCAGGTTTTAGGGTGCAAAATAATACAGGGGCCTTCCTTCATAATCAGAACAGGATTTGGGGGTATATTATACTATGGTTCTAATAAGGAG
>CAJNDV010003392.1:5790-22833 GCA_905221635.1 Symbiodinium sp. CCMP2456
TTCGGGTTCAGGGTTTCAGGGTTTAGGGTTTCGGGTTCAGGGTTCAGGGTTTCAGGGTTTAGGTTCGAAGCCTGTAGCTCATCACACAAGCGTTGCTTGTACAATAATTATTGTGATTATTTTAAAATTTTAGTGTCATGATGTCATTGTTGTTGTCATTACCACTCGTGTTCGCTGCACATTCTTTATCAGTAGTAGAATTGGTGTCGATACGTTCTTGTTATTGGTTATGCGTTATCAATACCTTCGTTATCCTTATCATCGTCAGTACCATGCTCATCGGCGATAGAATGTCCAAAGAATTTCCGTTGCCATTACCACTATCATTGTCACGATCATTACCATCAACGTTGTGTCATGATGATTGTCATGATTTTCCCCCCCGACAGCGGGTGTCGGCTTAAGGCGTATGGCGTGTGTTGTGGCCGTTTGAAGAGACCTGCACGTCCAACTCCCGCCCTGAACGTCTCCAGCCATAAGCCCGGAACCCACGGAGCCTGAGCCTTGAGCCTTTTCAGCTTCAAACGGTTTAGGGCTTAGGGTTTAGGGTTTAGGGTTCAAAACCCCCAGGGGTTTACCATTCTTCCTCGCAGTTCCCGCGCCTTCGAAATTATCCAGGTGGTGCCGGTCGCTGCAAGTCCCAAAGCCTGGGAAGCTGCCAGATACTTCTTGCCGCCCGACTGCCTGCTACGGGGGGGCGGGGGCAGACCCCTAATTAACCCTAACCTTTAAACTCTAAGCTTGAACCTTCAACCCCAACCTAGACACCTAAGACTTAAGCCCTAAACTCTACATTCTAAACTTAAACCCTAAGCAGTCCTTCTGGGTTGAGTGAGATTAAAATTCATGAGTTTCGGGTTAGGGCTTAGGATTCAGGGTTTAGGGTTTAGGGGTTGGGATCGAGGTTTGAGGGTGAAGAGGTTTGATAGTGCAGTCTAGGGGTAGTCAAGAAGTTCTTTGCTGGAGCGACCCACGTTTCAGCATTCAGGTCTCACGCAGAAGCCCTCAAAAGCCCACGACATCCCCCGACACTTTTTTTTCAAGATTTATCCGGCTGCTGCCTTCAGGCACATGGCTCAAAGGTACGACAGCCTCGCCGACTTCACCATCGTACTGCATCCGGATGTCTTCGAGCATGCTGCTTTTCCAAAGTAGAGGGATCCCTTATCCTGCACCCGGCGGTGCAGGGTGCAGGATTTAGGTTAGACCCTAAACCCTAAACTGTCTGGTTTGGGATTCCAAGGGTGAGGGGCTTACTTGGAGCGGCTTTGGTGGTAGCATGAAGGAAGGTAGCTCCATGTCGGAGTGAGGTTCATGTCGCCGTATCTCCAGACCCTAGGCTCCAAGCTCATTTGAACCGTGGGTGCTCATCGCACTGGCTACACCCTCTGCCGTGGACCCTGAAGCCCGTTTTTACGTGACCTGGTTGGGATTTGCAGAAAGCATCCTACCCCTTACTTTGCCCGAGGAAAAGACACCTGAACTGGAAACCCCCAGGGTATTTCCTTGCACCTCACAGCGTAAAGCTCAACTTGTGAACCTTAATTCGTCCAACTCTGGTCCTTGAGCTGGCAGTTGCAGGTGGTTTTAAGTCTGCGTCTTCGTGGGAGGTTCCTGTAGAGGTCTGTATTCTGGTAGAGTAGAGCTCTTAGTTACGAACCCCCATGTCTATAAAGTAATCGCAGGACGATTCGGTGTTCCGAGCCCTAAATCCGATGTTTCTTTGATTCATGGACAGACTCAGAGACGTGTGTGTGTTTGTGGATAAATTTATATGTCTACAAGTGTTTACATACCTGCAGACATGCATGCATACGTGCTCGTACATACATCTGTACGTGTGTGGTTACAAACCGCATGTACCTAGACACTGAACCCCTAAACCCCTAAAACCCTAAACCCCTAAACCCCTCAACCCCTCAACCCCTGAACCCTCAGCCCTCTACCCGTGAGGTCAATCCTCGAACGCTGCGCAACGTGTTGCAGTCCTTGCGTGTAGGGAGCTTCGCGGCTGCTGTTGTACAGGCCTTTGAAGGGGCTCCTTCAGGGCCTATAAGGGGTATTACAGGGATTCCTATAGGGCATCCACAAAGGGGTATTGTAGAGGTTTTGCAAAGGAGAGTTTATAGCTTTTCTCCGCTTTTGAGGGAGGGTTTTGGCAGTCTTTCGTGTCTCGGTGGGTTGTCGTAGGGTAAACCCTAAACCCTAAACCCTAAACCCTAAACCCTAAGAGTTTGTAGGCATTGTTTAAACATGGAATTTCAGGACATATTGCGTACCACTTGACTCTGTGTTTGGGTTTGTGGGCAGAGCTTTTGGGCTAGGGGTCTAGGGCATCTAGAGATTTACGGCTTAGATATGCTTGGATTCAGGGATAGAGGATTTGTCTGAAGAGCAAAACGAAGAAATGTCTCGTTGCGTTGGTTTTAAGGTTCCGGCAGTGGAGCATAATCTAGAATGACAGGATCTACTGATTTCTTATGTAGGCTTCCGCATTGACGGCTTTACGATTTCGTTGCTATCGCCCGAGGAGGGCAGAAGGCTCTGTTGCACTCCACAGATAAAGAGCATTTAACGCAACTCTTAGGAAGCCCAGAGACCCTAGAATCCTAAAGCCCTGAACCTAAAATCCTACAGTCCAGAAGCCTTTAAACCAAGACCCTAACAACAACGAAAACTCTAAAGCAAAAGACTTAAAGATCGAAAACGCCTCCCAGAACCTAAGTCCTCAATCCAACAGATTTTGGGGGATCCACTGCAAGTCTCCCAGTGCACATCAGTGTCCGGCTAGGGTCTAGGGTCTAGGGTTTAGGGTTTAGGGTTTCGGGTTTGGGGTTTAGGCTTTAGGCTTTAGGTAGGCCGGTCCTATACACACTCCAACTCGAACCCCCGCCTAGCCATGCTTATGAAAAGACCTTTTTGACCCAAGGCTTTCGAAAGGCGACAGGGGATCTTGGAAGCTGGCATGAGCTGCTTGGACGCTCTGTTGATGTAGCAACCAGGGTTGGCAAAAATCGGGTGTGGAATTGTAGGCTCATGGGCTCGGGGTCATAGGCATGGGGCCCCTAAACCTTGAAGCCTTACCCAAGGATCGCACAGGGTTTCGGGGCGTTGGGACGAGTCTCGGACTTGGGGTTTTCATCGGGTCCCAGCAGGCTTTCGTGAAGGGCTATCTGTATATGTATGATTTTTGCTGAGGCTCCCCTTATAATTAATCCTGCAGCGCTGCGCTGAACCCCAACCCTAAACCCTCAGCTTTAGGCTCTAAACCCCCAAATCCTACACCCTCCCATCCTCACTGGCGGGTTTAGGGGGCTTTGGGGCATCGAGGCTTGGGAGCTTGGTGGTTGAAGGGCTTGCTTGAGGCTTGAGGTTTTCGGCATCACCCGTCGGTATCACCTCCAGGTGGATTTTCAACAGCACTTTTGAAAGCTCTGTCACTGGGAAGAAAAGTTGCTGCGATTTCGGGTGCCCCCAAAGTTACCTTTCGGGCACCCGCATGCCCAGTAGTGTATTGCAGCAGGGACTTTGAAAGGGATCACCAGCCCCTTGTTGCTCCCGAGACCCAGGGTTCAGGGTTTAGGGCCTTTCAGTTTAGGGTTTAGTGGTTTAGGGTTTAGGGGTTTAGGGCCTTGCAGTTTACGGTTTAGGGGTTTAGGGTTCAGTGGTTTAGGGCCTTGCAGTTTAGGGATTTAGGGGTTTAGGGTTTAAGGGTTTAGGGCCTTGCAGTTTAGGGTTCTACCTTGCCTGCAATGTGGTCGGAGGTACCTGTCTCTGTCGCACCACTACTTGCCGGGGGCTCAGTTCCAGAGGGTCTGCTGCTGACGATGATAATGATGATAATGATGATGATGATGATGATGATGGCGGCCTGATAGCCACAAGAGTATTGGGTATTGATGAAGACCTTCGGTGCTGCCATCATGACAGAGAGAGACACCATTCTGTCGCAACTGAGGAGAATTCACCGACTTTCAAGTTTTTCGATTCTTCTTCCGCCCCCTAAACCCTGGACCCTAAACCCTAAACCCTAAACCCTGAACCCCTAAGGGTTTTGAGCTCCTTGCGTTGCCTCCGAGGATGCGGCCCTCGAGGGCACGTTTTGCATCGGCGAACTGCACTGACGTCACCTGCCAGGAACAGGGTTTAGGGTTTAGGGTTTAGGGGGAGAGTTTCGGGAAAATAGCAGACAGGGTTTAGGGCACGGGAGGATAGTTTCGAGGCCCAAACAACCCTCATCCCTAAACCGTAAACACACCCAAAAAACAGACCTTCCAACCACCCGTCTTGCATCCGATCCGAATCTATGATGTCACGTCCTTCGAAAGCTTCAAAGGCATACCAATGCCGTTCCTTCGAGCTCCGTATAATGCTTGTACTATGCTGGGACTCACGACCCTATACTGATTAGCACAGTCCTAGCTATCGAGACCCGCTTGTAGCCCGGGTTGTCAAAATTCGAAGACGTGCAAGCAATTCGGGCTTAGGGTTTGGGGTTTAATGTAACTCGACGAGGAAACTAAGCTGCATTGCGGAATTGGTCGTAGCATTCTCGTACAGTTGTTGTAGTGCGTTACTCTGCTTTGTTGTCGTGTTTAGGGTTATCAAGATCACCATAACTTCAGCCTGACTATGTTTGTCCGAAGTACTTTCATAAAAGAATGCTCGGCAAGAGTATCCTCCCTAAACTCCTAAACCCTAAACCCTAAACCTATAGCCTGGCCCTGAGGCCCTGGGCCCTTACCCAAAAGGACCCTCGGCCCCAAATGGGTAGTTCTCTAAATTAGGGTCTCTTTTTGCCTTATATAAAGGACCCGAAAAGGGACCCTAGTTTAGAGAACTACGCAAATCCCAAACCCTGAAGCCCAGATACCGAGATATGGCCGAGCCCCCGTCCGAGGTAGATCTGGGTTTCCAGGACCTCTGGCGGCAACTCTTCGGGGACTTGCAAGGCAACCTCACCGCGACTCGGCTGGGGTTTTAGGGTTCTTGTAAGAAGTAAGAATGGAACATGGATCCTAATAAGAAGGCCACTTCAAGACATCGTGTGCACTATTTTGGAGTCTGCGTCGTCTTTTTCCTCTGTGTCCGGGTTGCCGGCCCTCGAGGTACTGAGTTTGATGTGTAGGATCCGGAGACCCCAAAGTTGAAAATGTTCCTGAACCCTGAGCCCTCAACCCTAAATCCTGAGCCCTGCACCCTAAGACCCCAGACCCCAAACCCTAAACCCCAAACCCTGGCGACGTTCCGAGCAGGGGGTGGTGGACTGGCCCTCCACTACTCTCCGCTGACTCCGGAATGTCCAGGGAACCGTCTCCAGCTCACAGCCGGAAGCCACGGGGGACGACGGTATGAACGCCGAGGAGGAAGAAGTGGAAAGACAAGTTGAATAAGCAGAGGAATGGTATCCTTAGTCGTGTTACGAGTATGGGAGTTTCCGAAAATTAGGGGTACCTTATTTTGGGGTCCTAATACTCAGGATCCTATTATTTAGGGTGCTATACCTATTTTCAGAAACCACCGTATCAGTATCGAGGTAACCTTGGCTCCTTTGTTCCCCTCCGCGGAATCCAAAAATCCTAGTAAGGGAATGTGCAGCGACTCATGGCCACAAGCTCACTCCTTCAGTGGCATAGTTGCAGATACAGACTTACCTTTAAGTATCCGCAGCTGTTCAGGGTGTTGGGTACATAAGTTCTAAACAGCACAGCACCAAAAGCGGACCCCAAACCCCCTCAAAGCTGAAAGCTGAACCCCAAACCCTGAACTTCTGGTGCTTAAGAGTGTTTAGGGTTTAGGGTTTAAGGTTTAGAGGAGAGACCGTTTTGAGAATTGAAGCCCTGAACCCAGGAAGATTTGGATTTCGGCTTCTACTGCTGCTCCCAGCGGCCTCGGCATCTTTAGAGTGGAGGGTTTGCGCTTTCTGAAATCGGGCTTTCGTGGGGGCTTTATATGTTTGAAAGGGATGTATAAGGGGTTAATTAGCTTGTATTACGGCGTTACAAAGGTTGTAGGGCTTTTGCAGTAGTCGTATCCCCTTGCAGTACCTTTATATTGAGATGCTTCAAGACACATTTAATTATCAAGGCCACTGTATTTGGGTTGCGGCCACGGGGTATGGTGCTGCTAGCAGATGTTACGCCACCTCATCGGATCATAGCATGTAGGGACCGTTTGGACATACACTGGAGTCGGCTCAGAAGCACTTGGAATAAATCTTTCAGCCTAAGCAAGTATCCATGAGCCTTCCGGTAGTAGGATTCGGGTTCAGAATACAGGGCTATGTGCTCAGTGTTTTCAAAGCATGGGGCCCAAGTTGGGCCTCAGGGTCTTCGAGGGGTAGCATACAGCCGAAGCATTACAGCATAAAAGCACAAGCTTAGATAGGATATGGGATAAAGGGACGGAAAGGGTTTAGGGTTCTACCCATGCCTAGATACCCAATCACGCCCCCTCGATATATTAAGGTTTCAACAGCAAGAGCTCGAAGAGACTCCGCCCCAGACCTTGTGGCTTAAAGCTCTGAAGCCTCGCCGCCTACATTCCCGAGCGCTAGGCCCCGGTTTAGGGTTTAGGGTTTAGGAACGTGCGCCCCGTCAAGCCCTAGCTCATCCCGAAAATTGCAAACCCCAGACCGTAAATATTGCAAACCCCAAAGCCAAAGCCCAATCCCTAAACCTTCTTCAACCCTAGACGCCCTAGACCCTAATCCTGGACCCCGGACCCTAAACCCTAAACCCTAAACCCTAAATCCTAAATCCTAAACCCTAAACCCTAAACTCCCTAAACCTTAAGCCCCAGACCCTCGTAAAGTCCCCGCTGCCCCAAGGTTTCTGGTGCACAGGGATGCCGTTCGGCGTCGACCCCGATCCTGGTACGAGGCCCAAAAAAAGCTCCCGTACGCCAAGAAGTTTACAAAACCCTCAACCCTAAACCCTAAACCCTAAACCGATCTTATATTGGGAGTTAGGGGTCGGGGTTCAGGGCTTGGAAGGAAGAGCGGTTTAGGGCTCAGGGTTTGGGGGTTTGGGTTTTGGGGTGGTAAAGAAGGATGCTCGAAGGGCTTTACATGTGGGTAAGTTTGCTTTCCACATGGGTTTCTAAGTTTTTATCACTAGGTTCAATCCCTAAACCCTAAACCCTAAATCCTAATTTTGGTGTCCTTGCTGATGCTGATAGTGAACCAGGACGAGATGGTAGCTGCAGTCGAGACCGTCATTCGCTGACGAACCTGGCAGTGAGCATGATGCTGTGCCTGATGATGTTGTTCCTGACGATGGGGGTGAGATGTCGTCTTCGTCTGGTTCTGAGTGCACTGGCACGTGAATGTGATTGAAAGGGCTCGGATAGTATGGACTCTGGCCTTCAACTGATCGTCTTGTCTTCTTGCCTGTGGCTTTCTTTTGCAGTTTGCCTGTGGCCAGTTTGGGGTTCAAAGGTGAGCTCCTGAAGACGGTGCAAGCTCTGCTAAGATCGAGCTTCTGCGGGAGAAAGAGGGGCTAGTGCACAAAAAAAAATTTTTGAGACTCCGGAATTCCCGAACCCCAGGTCCTAAACTCCTTTCATTCCCCATCCCCACGCCCCGCCAACTCCCACCTGTCCTTCAGGGATTAGGTGTCAGAATGTAGGGTCTTCTTGTGTGCGGTATTGAATTTAGGGTTCAGGGCGTTTGCTACTTGCATTTAGACGCAGGCTCGCTTCATCTAACGTGCAAGAGTTACGTTTGCGGGTTGAGGCGGCTTCCTCCAAACCACAGCCCGAACCCAAGCCCCAAACCCTAAACCCAAGGGTTTAGGGTTTAGGGTTTAGGGTGGCCCGCCGGAATCCCGAAACAGCAGTGAACAGTTGGCCCCTGTCAAGGCAGCTGTGCACGGCATCGCGTGGGAGCACTGTGCAACCAGTTACATGGAGCTCCTCTGGCAGCTTGGTGGACACAGAATCTGTAGGTTCCGTCCGAAAACTCAAAATATCACGTTCGGGATGATTAGTAACACACCCATATACAAAAAATAGTGCCACATCAATAACAACAGTAACATAAGTTATAGTAGCAACAATAGCAATCAGAAGAACAACAATAATGACGATAACAGCAATAGCAACAATAATCATAAGAAGAATACGAAATAAGATTGAGAATGAGAATCAGCAAGCCTAAACCCTAAACCCTAAACCCATGGGTGCAACCTCCAGGTTTTTCAGATTCCGAGTCACCTTCCGCGTTTCGTGGACTTGGGATTTGATTTTTTGGGACCACAGACAAACTTAACGGTTGAAGACGGAATCAACGAATAATGGGAGGGTTTTGAACGGACAGACATCCAAACCCTAAGCCCTAAACCCTAAACCCTAAACCCTAATTGTATGGCTTCCTGGGGCTGGGCTTAGCAGTCGATGCCACGTCCTCAACCCTGAACCTGAGCTCTGAACACGCTTTAGGGTTGAGGGTTTCGGGTCCTGGCCCTGCACCTCAAGCCTGAAACTTTGCCCAGAATTTTGGCTCAGGATGTCTGATGTAGCAGTCTTGGCTAGAGGGTTTAGGGTTTAGGGTTTAGTGTTTTGGAAGGCCATGCTTTCCAGCCGTGTTTGTGAGGTCCCCAAAGCCAAGATCCCAAGACTCGCATGCATTCTGGGGCGGCTCAGCAGACTCAGCAGGTGCATGACATGAGGAACGGAGTACCTGACTAGTTGCCTGACTGACTGCCGGACGCATGGACGGCGGGCTGACTAAGAAGCTTACCAACTACTTAAACAGCCAACTAACAAGAAAGCCAGCAAGCGAGCGAGCGACAGAGCAAGCCAGCACATCAACACACACGCGTGGCTGCACATACAGAGTGCATACTTTACACTGTACCATATCATGGTTATATGTGGGGGTTTCCGAAAATAGGGGACCCTAATATAGTACCCTAAATAATAGGATCCCTATTATAAGTATCCCCAAATAAGGTACCCTCATTTTAGGAAACTGCCATGTACAACGATGTATGCATGCACCAGGATGATGTCGTCAATCACTCCAGGCATGGGATCTTCTCGGGGGGCGCCCTGCATGAGCGGAAGCGGCAGGCGCGACAACTCTGCACGCAGGGGGGGGCTTAGGCTTTAGGGGAAGCTTATGCCTTAACCCCAAACCCCTAGACCCTTAACCCCTAAACCCCGAAACCCCTAAACGCCTAAACCCCCTAAACCCGAACCCCTAAAGCCGACCCGCGGTGAGCTTGAGGTCTAGGCTTTCCCAAGGAAAGATGAGAAGAAGCCAAACCCAAAGCTCCGAAACCCGAAGCCTGAAGCCGCACCCCGGAGTGCAGACCGAGCAGAATCCGACTAACGCCAAGGGCAGGGCACGAAAGCAATCCCCCGAAGCCCGAAACCCTAAACCCTCAAGCCTAGGAGCTTAAACCTTAAACCCTGAAATGTATGGGCTGCGGTTTTGGGATGCAGAGTTTAGGGGTTCAGGAGTTGAGGGTTCCCAACCCTGTAGTCCAAACTCGCATTCAACGCCCTACAGCGTAGAACCCTTACGCTGCGTCTTTATCCTTGGAGATGAGACCCCAACACCGATCCAAAGCCGCAACACCTTGCACCTAAAGCCTGAAGCCTAAACCCTGAAGCCTGAACCCTAAGAGCCCTAAAGCCTAAACCCTAGAGGCTGAGACCCTCGCACGCCTCGAACTCCCAAATCCCAAAGCCTCAATTCCTAAGCCTTCGCTTTCTTAAGTCCGAAGGCTTGAGAACCCACCACAAAAACCAACACATCCCAAGGCTTGAAAAAACAAACACCCTGAACCCTAAAACCCTGAGCCCTAAAACACCACCGAGGCCATGCAACCCTGAAATCTTCAGCCACGCCCCCAAAACATCCCAAAACTCAAGACACCCAGGAACCCTGAAATCGCAGGCCACACCCCAAAAACTGCAAAATCCGGGGATTCTGAAATATTAAGCTCTGAGAGCTACAAAGAATCCGGAACCCTGAAACCCCTAATATAGAAGCCTGAACAATGACCAATATTTCTGTTCGGGTTCCTTACTATCATAATACTATAAAGGAGCCCAAAACCCTCTTCTAATTCTTAAGGCCCCTACATTAAACTACACTAATACACCTTAAACCCTAAACCCTAAACCCTACGTTAAACACTAATAAACCTGGAGCCCGAGATCTCCAAGACCGGGAGCCCTGAAATCCTAAGCCACGCCCGAAACATCCGACGTCTGGGTTTGGGGTTTAGGGTTGAAGGTTTAGGGTTTAGGGTTGAAGGTTTAGGGTTTAGGGTTGAAGGTTTAGGGTTTAGGGTTGAAGGTTTACGGTTTTTTCCCCACCTTCGGTGTGGGGTTGTCAGATTTCCTTGGAGTGCCCAACCCCAGAGACGACCGTGAGACTTCTTGGAGTGCCGAATTTCAGAGACTACCGTGAGACTCCCTGGAGTGCCCAACCTGGGCACTCCAGGACCTTAACGCCAGTCGGTGGCGTGCCCCCCTGGATCGTCGACTGACGTGAATCGAACACTTGTGTTTTGGTATGTGGGCGGGGACCCCACGACCGTAACGCCAGTCAGTGGTGTGGCCCCCAGATGCATTATCTGTAGGGTGGGATGTTCGAAGTAAATAACTTTTGGTTTCTGAAGCGTGTGGTGCTGCCTGGAACGGCGAGGAGCGGACAGAGCTTCCCCTCTTCCTGCGCGTGGAGCTTTGCCGGAAACGGAGAATTTGATTTCCGGCAAGGGGGTGGGTTTGCAGGTTTAGGAAGGATTGCAGTTTATGGCTTTAAGGGTTGAGGATTTGGGGTAGACGTTAGGGCCTAGGCTCGGGGGCCCGAGCTGGAAGATTTGGCGCATGACGTTGGTGCAAGGGTTTTAGGGTGCAAGGTCTTGAACTTTTAGCTGTACTGCTGAACATAATAGGGTGCTTGAACCAAAGCCGTCCTTAAGTCACTGAGCCCTTTATATGAAACGGTGTGCACTGCCGGTATGAACTGCATAGCGGACGAGGCCCCAGCTTGTATCGAAAGAATTCGTACCTCTCGAAATAGGTGTCTCTCTGCATGATTCCGCATCTTCTCTGCATGTCTTTAGCTCGAAGGCTACAGATTTCTGGTTGAAGTCATGGAAGACTGCAGCTGGTCGATTCGGCAAGCTACCTCAAGCCAGAATCTACATCCCCAAACCCTGACTCCTTTTAAGCCCTAAGCTTTGCATCCGAAAGCTTAGCGTACACTAAATCCGAAATCCCAAACCCGAAACAACACATCCTGAACCGCAATACCAAGGACAACTTTCTCGAGACCACCTCCAGCGGGTTGGTCTGAGAAAAAAATCATGCACGCCCTGCACCGCTTCAGGGTAACTACTCTAAGATCCCCTATGTAGGCTGATCGCAAAAGGAATCATTCAGGGTGTAGGGTTTGGTAGAATTGTAAGGTTTACTATAGGCGGGTTTGGTTACCTGCTTTCTCAGTTGCGGGTGAAGCATGGGATCTCTTGCCTCTTCAGTTGATGATGTTCAATTAAGATGTTACGGTTTAGAGTTCAGGTTTTAGGGCTTTGGGTTCAGGGTTCAGGTTTAGGGTTTAGGGTTTCGGGTTTAGAAACAGCGAGGGGCTTAAGGATTTAGGGCTCAAGGCTAGCGGATCCTGCAAAGTCTCCTTTCTCTACGCGTGGCATGGTCTCTGCGGCAATCCTCGGAGGTAAAGACCCACGGATCCTGAACCCGAACCACCCCAAAGCAAAAAAAATAACCCAAACCCAAAACCAAGCCCAAACTGCCTCTGTCTGTGGGTTGACGTGGTCCATCACGCGATGCGACCTGGGTGTTTTGGATGTTAGAGTTTCGAGGTTTCTGAGGGCTTTCAGGGGTCTGAGACTCGATGGGTTTGGGGTTGTCTATGCTCTTTGGGGTTGGGGATTTAGGGTTTAGGGTTTAGGGTTTAGGGTTTAGGGTTTAGGGTTTAGGGGGAAGCCAACTAGGCTGTTGGGTGCCCAGCACCAAGTTCCACAGCCCTGACACGCCAGTTGTTGTAGACTTCAAGCCCCAAATTTGAAGCCCGCACAGTTTATAGAGGGGGGGGGTTACGGGTTCGGGGTTTGAGGTTGCCTTACTCAGAAGCCGACCGGCAACCGGTAGGCTTTAGACCCAACCCGCTTCGGCCCTTATTCCTTACTGGAAGGATGATGTGATACCAGGTATTCGGTCGTAGGAGGGGCCATGCGTACTCTGATTACTTAATTGCGGTCGTTCCTGCAACATAAACCCCAAACCGAAAGTAGCGTTTCGGGACTAGGGGATTTAGTTAGGCTTAATCTAGTGCCTAAGACAGGGCCTAAGAGTGTCTGTGATTCGTGTGCAGGGTTTAGGTTTACGGTTTCAATCTCAGAAAGCAATGTAAAGCATCGGTTCAAATTTGCCAAGCGACTTGGTTCACTTGTATAGGGCATGGCCATGTCTTCTCAGAAGACTTCGACGAGGATCTGGAAAGTTTGTAGACTGTTGGTATTAGGACTAAAGAGCTGCACCTTGGGGGATTCGATTGCGCAGCTCGATGAGACCCCGCAAATGATCTTTGCTTAAGCTTCGGATTCAATGTGCACCACAGCCGGAACATGGAGCTGAGGCAGACAGCCTACCAGACGGCGTTACAAAGCACACAAACCCTAGGCCTGAACACTTGGACGAGGCAGTTCTAGAAGTTGAGTGTATCCGGGAGCCCCCAACGACCTACAAGCCTAACAGTTCCGGTTTTAGCCTGGAGGCAGCAACCTACCGACCTCCGTTTCAGCCCTTGCCAGCCAAAGTCCACAACAGCAACCAACTTTGTTGCAGACTACAGCTTAGGGTACTAGAGGGGCCTAAATAATTAATTACCGATACTATGTTGGGGGGCTCCTTATTAAATATTATAGTCTAATGCAGCTTAGGGTACTTCGTGCTGCAACCCACACATACACAGCTCACAGGGTCTCCAGGCCGCCGGAAATGATGGCTCGATGCTTCCTCCTGCTACTCTGCTCTTCTGCCCTGGCTCGGAAGCCTTTCCTCAGTGGCAGTGAGGACTCTGAAGCCTAAACTCTAAGACCTAAAACCCTAAACCCTAAACCCTAAACCCGAAACCCTAAAACCTAAAAAGGGACCCTAATTTATAGAACTACCCATGTGTTTTCCATGAACTGCTTCGGGCTCTTGGAGTGGGGCCTCGGTCGCAGCTTGCAGCGTGTGTTGTGCCGGATCAGAGCAACCGAAAATCCCGGAGCTCCAGGATAGGTAGATCCTAGGTCCTAAGCCCTAAACCCTAAACCTATAAAGCCCTGAACCCGAGGCCCTAAACCCTAAACCCAAACCCCTAAGCCCTAAACCCTAAGCCCTAAACCCTAAACCCTAAGCCAGGATCTCGGAGACACCGCGCAGACATGCAACGTGGATGCTGTCCAGGTCCCCAAACCCTTTCGCTCGAACCCTGCGCCCTCAACCCTCAACCCGGCCTGGGTTTAGGGTTTTAGGGGTTCAGGGTTTAGGGTTTAGGGTTTCGGGTTTCCGGCTTAGGGTTTAGGGGTTTAGGTTTTAGGGTTGTGGTCAAAGGCGTTTCAGAGTCTCGGGGATCGGGCTCTAGGGGTTGCCTTCAGAGTCAAGTCACGTAGGATTTAGATAAGCGTGTCCACGCAGGGCTCTTCATGAAGGGCTTGACGTTGTACAGATGTCTTAGACCTTACCCTAAACCCTACACCCTAAACCCCTAAACCCTAAACCCTGGCACCAATACGAGATTCTCGTGGAGCAGAGCCGAATGCAACATCACAGCCGATTGTGCCTTCGAAAAGAGATCTTGGCCTGCTCCTCAAACCTTAAACCCTACACCCTTGAATCAGGGACCTTAAACCCTATACAGTCCCTATACAGTAAGCCCTAAACCTTGTACCCTTGAACCAGGAGCCCCCGAGAAACTTGACTCAAACGTGTTCGCCCACCCGGGGCGCAGGGGAGTCCTCGCTAGGCTTTGGGGTGTTGGGGTTCGGCTTTAGGATTCGAAGGTTTGGAACTTAAGGTCTAGAGTTTGGGTTTAGGGTTTAGGGTTTAGGGGTTTAGGGTTAGTTAGCGTTCGTGGTTTTGGGTTTGTGACTTAGGGGTTCAAGGGCACGTCTGCAGCAGGTGGCGAATCTGAGGCAGCTGCACCCGATCTTGCATGACCTGGTGCCCCAGATCTGGACAGTTCAGGGCTTTTAGGGTTTGATTTAGCAAAGGGTGTTGTGAGGCGAAGCACCCTGGTAAGTATGGGGACTCCTGCTAAATCACTTCAATCCCAAAGCTTTGGTTCTAGTAGACCTTACATCAATCCCGTTTAAACATCGTGATACAGAGACAACTGTCTGAATAATTTCAATCAGAACCTCTTTATGGAATCATAGTCCGTTACAGTTCTACCATAGTATACCCCAAAACCTTGCTTCGGCTGTTTTACGGCTGGCAAGGCCCTGGGGGTGCTACGGGAGGGAGGTGCTGTTGGGCTTTAAGTCTTCATTTTTTTTCTTGCTTTGAAGGGTTTCAGCTTTCCTTTTGTGAGGGGTGGGGGGCGGTTGTTTGGGGCGTAGGGTTCAGGATGCAGGGCGTGGGTTTTGGACGCGTTTGGTTGGGTTTTTGCGGGGCTTGGCAAACGAGTTTGGCCATGCTGCGGCTGTTCGAAACCAGGCTTGTCTGAGAGATTGTAGCTGATGGACAAAGGTTTATGCCACAAGCCCTTTCGTTTAGGATATGTACGGTGATGCAGGATTTTTGTTGATCAGTCGTAGTGACTTGACGTTTGTATTATCGCGGGCCATCATGTGGTAGCGGGGCCACGCCCTACGGTCAGAGGCCTGTGCGGCCTCAACATCAAGGTTTTAGGGGTTTAGGGTTTAGGGTTTAGGGTTTAGGGTTTAGGGTTTAGGGTTTAGGGTTTAGGGGTTTAGGGTCTTCAAGAAGAGCCGAGGTGAACACCACCTTCTTCCGTCTGTTTCGGGTGAATCTGAAGAACCCAATTTGCCCGGTGCTCAGGTTTTCAGCTTTCGGGTGTAGCAAGCTAAGGATGTGCGCCTCACATAGCCCACGCAACCCGGAACGTAAAGATGAGGCAGGCACTTCTGAACTGCATCACATGGCAGAAGGTTTGAAGCGCATCTGGCCGAAGTGATCGGACCACGCATTCCCCATCTCTTGCTTGCACATTGCAGAATCTGTCCAGGTCCATATTGGAAGAGTGCAGATAGCGACAAGGAGGACACCTCCAGCGGCGGAACGTGCAGCGGCAGCTTGGTGGCACATTCCGCTCTAAATCGGCAGATGCTTTCTGCAAAGGCACTTCCATGTACGCCTGGCTTCCGATGTCACAGGGATATTCCAAAAGCTTAGGAAAGGGTCTCTGCCGACCGGTAAAAGGACCCTACAGTCCGTATACAGATAATTTCCTCTGGTACACCGTCCTAGCTCCAGTCTCCGCCACTACGAATACGCCTCTGCTCTTCAAGTTTACAGTTGTCCATATATTTACTACAAATGGAGGACCATGCTTATAAGCCCAAGTGACTTCTATTAATATGCTGTATTTAGGGTTCCTTTTTGACGATGGCATGAATTACCAAGAAGACAAGAAGCTAAATACGGTACCCCTAACTTCAGAAAGCCTACTCACCTCTGTTGTTTTCGGTTGTTGTAGCAAGACATGACAAGCAAGCGAAGGTTTTGCAGTGGTCAAAGCGAGATGCTCCTACTGATAGTTTTCCACGAAGCGTGGACATTCTTTGCAACTACTATTGCCCTACTGTTAATAAATCACCACATGCTGGTCCAGGCACGGTGCCCGTCTTGAGCAAGAAGCCAGCCTTTGCCCAAAAAGGCAGGCGGAAGGGTTCATAAGTAGTCAGGCTTGGTGGAGTCGAGGGGGCGTTGTGAGAAAGGTTCCGGGTGTTGTGGGCTGAGTCCGGGTTGGTTCAGGTGTTTCAGGGGTGCTAGGTTCGGGATTGAGCTTGGGGCCGAAAGTTTGCGGCTTTCAAGTTCACTTGTCTTGGAGCGAAGAGCTGGTATTCAGGGCTCTGGGGTGGAGGTTCGTAGTAACTTCGGAGGCTAGAGGGTGCACCAACCCATGTGTTAGTCTGCTAGCCCGTTTCCTCTTTGGCGCAGTTCGTTCCGGCTACTGAGGGTTGTTCTAGGCTGGGGAAACCTAAACCCTAAACCCTAAATCCCCAACTTCGTGAGATTCCGAAGCGTTCAGCCCACATGCAGAGCCAAAAGTATCACCCCATCAAACGGCAATGGTTCTGATAGCAGCAACATACGCATCCCGTGGACCCAAAAGCCTGAAATCCCGAATCGCCATAGCTATAGACCCTGAGCTTCGGACCCTGTCTGCCAGGTGAGGACAGGGCTCGCACCGAAGAGTCTGAAAGCTCTTCTGAGCCGGAAACCCCCTGCCATCTTAAACCTGAAAAATGCCTTTGAGGTAATTCTCCTTATATTGACCTGTAGTTCTAAACCCTACACCGTCACAGAACCCTGAGAGTAACCTTCGCGGAAGCCCGATCGAAAAACGTATGCAACGCTTCAGAGGAATTCGTAAAGGACCCTTCTAGAACTTCTATAGACCAACCCTATGTGACCCTTGGAGGGCCTTTCTCGAACCTTTGCCAGAAAATATCCTATGTGACCCTTGAGCGACTTTTCTAGAACCTTTATAGAAAAGCCCTATGTGACCCTTCACGGACTCCGTCAACAGACCCCCTTTTGAAGAGGAACCCTACATCCTAAACCCTAAACCCTAAACCCCGAAACCCTAAATTCTAAACCCCTAAACCCTAAACCCTAAACCCCAAACCCTAAACCCTAAACCCTAAACGGGAGCCCAATTAAAGAAGGCCTAGAGGACTCCTTCAGCTCGACAGGACTGGGCGCGGGACTGGGCTTCAGCAGCGCCGCTGAGCCAGCTTCGGAGCCAGGGGGGGGGGGGGGGGCTAGTCCCTACTACAACCGGAAGCCCGATACTACAACCAGAAGCCTTATACTGCAACCAGAAAGTGG
>CAJNDV010003392.1:47619-62274 GCA_905221635.1 Symbiodinium sp. CCMP2456
AGAAATGCAGGCTCCGACCAAAATCCCCACACGCTCCCAGTGTACCCTAAGCCAGAGCCCACACCCCAGATCCTAAGCCCTTAGCCCTAAAACCCTAAGCCCTAAGCCCTAAGCCCTAAGCCCTAAGCCCAAGCCTTATACCCTAAACCCCAAACGAGGGGTTCAATAGACCCAGATCACACTCGCACCCGCGGAGGAACGAAGCAAAAAGGCGCTTGGTCACCGAATCTGGCCTCACGGCGGCGATTAGGGCTTTTAGGATTTGGGTTTAGGGTTTTTTGGCTTTAAGGGTTTAGGGTTTAGGGTTTTGGGTTTAGGGTTTAGGATTAGGGTTTAGGGTTCTGGGCTTAGGGTTTAGGCCAACCTTGAATCTGGCCCGGCCCTAAACCCTGCACACTTCATTCATCCTAAACCCTGACCCCTAATCAGTAATCTTGAACCTTTACTCCTAAACCCTACCTTAACCCACCAGCACCTACTTTTTTTGTAGGGTCCCTATAAATCCCATACTAGGGTTTATACTAAGAGCCGACGGTAGGTTAAGGTGCACCTTTCATCCCGAACGCTTTACCCTTAATCCTAGACCGTTGATGTTTGAGGTAGGTAAGGGGAATCCACGCAAAAAGAGCCTTGCGCATAGTATCGTACGTTGCTCCATTGTAGTATAGTTTGTTATCGTGTTTTACAGATAGATCCTTCACCCGCGCCATGCTCCACCTGCCTTGATCTCGCCGCTGCAAGCCCACCAACGAACCACATTAGAGGCGCTTAAGCCATACGGCTTCCAGGGAGGCCTCGAGACTTTTACATCGAAGCCCAAACCCTAAATCCCAAGCCTTAAAGCCCAGACCCCGAACACCCCGAACACCCCAAACCCCTGAGCCCTAAACCCTAAACCCTAAACCCTAAACCCTAAACCCTATAAGCCCTAAACCCTAAACCCTAAACCCCTGAGCCCTGAACCCCAAACCTCGGAACTCTTAAAGCCTCGAAACCCCGATGACCCCCCAAAGCCGAACCCTACATCCCTAAGCCGTAAGCTGCACCCAGGAGCGGTTCATGAAGGACATCGGCGAACACCCGGAGAGGGTGAAGAGCCTCCGTCAGAAGTCGGAAGGTTGCTATGGGGGGATCTTTACGGGTTCCATGGCGCAGTTGGGGGGCGAAGGACTCGAAGTTCGGGTTTCTGAGGATTTCAGGGCGGTAGTTCACCTGGGGTCTCTTTTTCAGGGGCTCGGGGCCTTGGTTGCTTCAGAGCTGTTGTAAAGGTTTAGGGTTTAGGGTTTAGGGTTTAGGGCTTCAGGCTTTAGACTTTAGGCGTAGATCCTCAACTCGAAGCTCTGAACCTCAGTTTCTACTGCCCTAAACCTTAGACCCCGAACTTTGAACCCTAAACCTTGAACCCCTAAACCCCAGACCCCAAACTTTGAACCCTACGCCGCCCCTGAACCTTTGCTCGCGGCGCTTTTTGATGGCTTGTCCGGAGCGCTTCTGTGCCATAACGCATATGGGTAGCTGTCGAAATCATGGTCTTGCGGTTTAGGGTTTAGGGTTTAGGGTTTCTCGGGAATCCTATACAATTCTAGACTTAATGCTGCACTCCTCGACTTGGAAGCCCAAAAAGGGACCCATGGTTTGACAACCACAGATATATGAACATCGGCAGGAGCACTTTGCTCCAAGGGCCCCAAAGGCTGAGATGTCCCGAATACGACTGCCCTACAACCCTATTCTGATTTTTTTAAGGCCCCTGTGTTTCAATGGGATAAAGGAGCCTCTAGCTAAAGACTTTTGTTTGGGATTCCCCAGCATACCTTCGCCCGACTTTTGCAGAATCAGAGAGGCCGGAGCAGGGCTCTAGTCTCTACTTGGAGGTTCTTGGGACTTAGTAAGTACTTTAACCTACCAAAACCCACTTTTCTGTAGGTTCTTATTATAAACCCTAATATGGGATTTATAGGGACTCTACAAAAAAGTAGGTTCGGGTAGGTTAAGGTAAGGTTATAAGTACCTGAATTGGGGTTGTAAGTGGTCATCAGTATTGTTACCTTGTTCAAATATGGGCAGTTCTCTAAATTAGGGCCCCTCTTTAGGTCCCCAATATAGTACGGCACCCTTATAAAAAGGACGCGAAAAGGGAATCTAATTTAGAGAACCACCCATATCCTTACTCACTTAGTCCCATGATCCTCCAAGTGGAGAGTCTCCGGGTTGAGGGCTGGTTTGGCAGATGGGGCTTTGAGGTCCAGGGCTTTAAGGCTTTCGGGGTTTTATGGTGAAGAGTCCTGGGTTTCGGGTTGAGGTAATGCCAATGCCACATGCGTGTAGTGTGCTGTTATCAGTTTAGCCAGAAGATCGAGCCTAGACCCCGAACCCTAACACAACCCTACGCCAAAGAACCCAAACACACTAACTCCGAGACCACAAGCCCGAATCCCCAACAACAAGATCCGACCCCAAACCCTAAAACCTGAGCCACGCGGCCGAAGTGCAACGCCCTTCACCAACATGTGCCTGCGCACACGCCCCTAAGCCCGAGCCTTGTGGCTAAAATCCCAAACCCTGAACCCTAAACCCTGAGCTTTTCATAAGACAAGTTAAGCCCATCTTACCAAGAAAGGCTCCTCCAAATCCTAAGCCCTAGACCCTAACCCCATAAAAATGGGGCCTCAATAATTACCGAGACTATGTTTTGCGGGGGTTCCTTATTATAATTATAATATAAGGGGCCCCAAAACCCTATTCCAATTATTAAGGCCCCTATGGTAGCCTGAAGCGAACCCCCCAAGAGACAAGGAACCTGCACTTCTCCTTCGTCGTCCTCCTCCGGGCCGTGAAGAAGGCCAGGTGAGTTTGGGGCGGGGTCTCCCTAAGCCCTGGACCCTAAACTGCCCCAAACCCTAAACCCTAAACCCTAAACTTTTGAACCCTAAAGTCTACACCCTAAGACCTAAACCCTGAGACCTAAACCCTAAGACCTAAACCCTAAGCTCTAAACCCTAAGACTTAAACCCTAAACTCTAAACCCAAAGACCTAAACCCTAAACCCCAAGCCGTGGGTTCGGAGTCTAGCGTTCAGGCTTCGGGCTCCGTATTTTCAGTAGAGTGCTCCCAACCCGACACAAGGGTTTAGGGTCCCCTGAACCCAGAGAGCCCAGGCATTCCCGAAACTGGTTTAGGGTTCCCTAAACCGAAGGATTTTGGATTAGGGGTTAGGGTTTAGGGTAGGGCAAGTTAAACCAAAGGGTCTAAGGGTTCAGGGTTTAGGGCTAGTGCAAGGCTTTTCTTGAAAACATGCGGTGTGTGAAGGGGGGGCAGATCCTTTCCACGCCATTGCGCGACGGGTCCAAAAGTGCACGTATAGGTCTGTATGTGTTTAGCCCCTAAACCCTAAACCCTAAACCCTAACCCCTGCCTAAAACCTAAGCTCTAAACCCTTTGGTCCCTTCACCGCGGAGAGGCGGCACCCTATCTGCAAAGCTACTCCATCCACACGGGGGATGAGAAGGAGGATGGCGTGACGAAGGTGGGCTCGCATCTTCGGTTCAGGGCCTTCAAGGAGTCTGGTTGAGGGTTTAGGGCTTTGGGTAGAAGGTTGCCACGAGGCTTCTATAGCTGTCGTTTGGGGCGAAAGGCACCTTGAACAGTTCAGGCTTCTAGCGTTTCGTAGTTTCGGGAGTCTCGGGGCTTGCTCCCCAAAGCCGTGAGCCTTTGCTGCTAAACGAAGCCGAGATTCCACTCCTTAGCGCCTTGGGTCTTACGAGCCCTACAGCCCCTGCCGCCCCTAAACCCTAGACCCTAAACCGCTTCTTAAACCCTAAGTCCAAAGCCCTAAACTCATAAACTCATAGCCCCTAAACCCTCCTAAACCGATAAGCCCTAAACCGAAACCGCAGAAAACCTCCGCCTCCATCCGCACTCCGAAACCCTAAACCCTAAACCCTGAACCCTAAACCCTAACCCTAAACCCTAAACCCTAAACCCTAAACCCCAAAACCCCAAAACCCCAAACTCGCCGCCAGCTTCTGATGGCGAGACTTCTCGACTCCCAGCTGCTGTCACTCTGCTCACCGCTCTTCGAGGCTTCCTTTTGGGGGTTTAGGGTTTAGGGTTTAGTAATTAGGGTTTAGTAATTAGGGTTTAGTAATTTAGGGTTTAGTAATTCGGGTTTAGTAATTTAGGGTTTTGTAATTTAGGTTGTAGGGTTTAGGGTTTAGTAAATTAGGTTGCAGGGTTTAGGGTTTAGTAATTTAGGTTGCAGGGTTTAGGGTTTAGTAATTTAGGTTGCAGGGATCAGGGTTTAGGGTTTAGCAATTTAGGTTGCAGGGTTTAGGGTTTAGGGTTTAGTACTTTAGGTTCTAGGGTTTAGAGTTTAGTATTTAGGTTGCAGGGTTTAGGGTTTAGGGTTTAGTAATTTAGGTTGCAGGGTTTAGGGTTTAGGGTTTGGTAATTTAGGTTGTAGGCTTTAGGGTAGGGTTTAGGGTTTAGTAATTTGGGTTGTAGGGTTTAGGGTTTAGGGCTCACTTTTTCTCTGGGGGGTCTTACGACGTTTCTGTAGGGTTTGTTTTGGGGTTCTACTCGGTTCCATCAGGATGTATCAGCTTTTTCAATCAGGGGTGTATTGCATTTAGGTTTAGGGGGTAGGGGTTGTAGGCTTGATCGATTTCAGCTTCAGTGATTCAAGGTTGGGCCTATCAGCAGTTGATGCAGTGGTAGAGGGATTCCAACTTGTGAGGTTTTACGAGTGGCACGTGCCTGTGAAGGCTTTCGCTTGTTTGCGTTTTGGCGCTTTGTTGACTAGAATGACTAGAAACCCTAAACCCTAAACCCTAACCCCATCAGAGCTACCTCTGAACCCCTATAGAAGCCCTATGGATCCCGTTTAGGGCCCCTTTGTCAAACCCTCAAAAAAAGCTGTAAACGCAAACCCCCCTAAATCCCGAACCCTAAACCACAAACCCTCACCCCGGAACCTTGAGCCCTAAGCCCACCACACTTAAAAATAACCTTGAACACCTTATAGAAGCCCCTTATCGAACCCTCCTCCCTTCAGGCCTTCGACGAGACGCGGCTCTTTCATGCACCGTCAGAGCAGCGGAGCGCCCTGAAGCGGCAGTTCAAGCAACTCGGCTTGGAGCTTTGGGTTTAGGGTTTAGGGTTCAGGGTTTAGGGTTCAGGGTTTAGGGTTTAGGGTTCAGAGTTCAGGGTTTAGGGTTTTGGGTATATGGCGAACAAGTTTAGGGGCTGGGGGTTGCTTCTATGCTTCGAGGGTTTCGTAGCAGAAGAAATGGTGCTAGTGGTAGTGGCAGTACTTGAGTAGTAGCAGTAGTAGTAGTAGTAGTAGCAGCAGTAGTAGTAGTAGTAGTAGTAGCAGCAGTAGTAGTAGTAGTAGTAGTAGAAGCAGCAGCGGTGGCGCAGCGGTGTTTCGGGTTGGCTTGCGGGCTTCAGGTCTTGCGATCTGAGGGTTGGAGGGTTTGAGTAAGATTTCGGGAATTTAGAGTTTATATGGGAAGCCTTTTCTGATTTCATTGTTCTTGGATTTTGGTGTCATGAAGTTTAATGTAGCAAGCATGGCAAAAGTAAGTTCGGGTTTACAGCACCTATTCGCAACTCCAAAACGGAACATGCCCTAAACCCCAAACCCTAACTCCTGAACCCCTAAACCCTAAATCCTAAACCCTAAACCCTAAACCCTAAGCAAACCCGAACTTCAGAGTACTGCAGCTTCTGGGTTACTAGTGTTTCAGGTGGCCAGAACAGAACGACGGGTCGACGATGGACATCAGCACTAAACCTAGGGTTTAGGATTCAGGGCTTAGAGCATGTTCCTAAACTCTCTAAAACACCCATGTCATGTAGGGGCCTTAATAATTGGAACAGGGTCTTGGGGGTTCCTTGTTATAAGTATAGTTTACTAAACCCCCAAAACCCTATTCTAATCATTCAGGCCCCTATACGACCCTGCAGTCCCCGAAGCTTCGAGCGATTGGTTCGAAATGCTGCTGTGCTGCCCCGTTTCCAGGAGCGTCTTCCGGAACATCACCGCGGCTTGGCTGGTTTGTGGTTTTTGTTGAAGCAAATCGGTTCTAAACCCTAAGCCCTAAACCCCAGTAGTCCCTGCGAGGCAGGAGTATGACTAATTGCAGAGCACTTGTCGGTTTTGGCTCGACGTTTCAGACCATCCTGAGCCGTTTTCTCGTGCTTGGGACTCAAGATTGAGGCTGCCGCCCTACTACAGGGGCCTTAATAATTACAAAAGGGTTTTGGGGCCCATTATACTATAATTATAACAAGGAGCCCCCAAATAGTCTTGGTAATTCTTAAGGCCCCTATATTACAGGCCCTGAACCTAGGAAGCTCGGTCCGAAAGTGCCAAGGCACCGAACCCAAAGCTCCAAATTACCCCAAGGGTCCATGTACCCAAATAGTATATACTTTGGTCCCAAAGTACCTATGTAGGGCCTACATTGAGGCCAAAGTATCTACTATTTGGGTACATGGACCCTTAGGGTTACTTTGCACTCCGAAGCCCCGGACTAAAGAAGACAGCGCGCGACCCTGCAAGAGCCCGAAGACGATAGTAGAGAAGCCCCATACAATGCAGTTAGTAATCCGAGGTAACCCTAAACCCTAAACCGAGCACTTGCACAACTCTGCCGAGGAGCTAGTGGATTGCGTTCAGTGCCAACGCTGTCGGCTGCATGCGAAGCTCTTTTCATTGGGCTTGGGCACAGCCGCCCGGACATATCATACTCTTGCTGTTTATTCGTACTGTCGTTGTTCTTGTTGTTCCTAGTAGTTTTGAACAGCAGATTATGTTGATGTACGGCCACACCAACTGGCTGCAAGCAGCACACTGCCCAGTGGAATTCCTCCATGGCCCGCCGCACCCTGCCATCTGTGATTCCCCAAACAGCTTGCCGCAGAAAGAGGACTTGACGTTCCCCCGTCAGATGGCCCCAATTCCCGGCTCCTTGTAACCTGCGCCAGCTTGCCTCAAGAGCATCACTAAGCCCGAACCCTCCCTGAGCCCTAAACTGTTACCCCTAGCACGCTAAACCCAAAGCCTCCAAACCCCAAAGCCCCGCTAAGTCACGGTCACGAAGCCCTAAATACCCTACGACCCCCAAGCCCTCAAAAAAGCCTCCACTCACTCAAGATCCCTTCATCAAGGAGCCTTCCCTAAATCATGAGTAGCTTAAGGTTTAGGGTTGAGCGTGTAGGGCTTCGGGTCGAGGAGGGATGACGAGGGGAATCCTTACGAACTGGCCGTTGCTCGTCAGAGGATTACTCCCCAAAGCCAGAAGCAGGGATGGCACTGTTCAGGGACGATCCTTCAGAATACTCCCTAAGCCCTAAGCCCTATGCCCTAAACCCTGTGCCCTAGACCCTATGCCCTAAACCCTAAACCCTTAGGCTTTCAACCCTACACTCGAAGCCCGATTCAGCCCTAAACCCACAAAGAAGAGGATCGGAGTGACATTTGGCTGGAGGCTTTGAAGATCCTCCTGAGCCCGCCGGACCTCATCGCTAGTACCACCTCCCGGGACGACGTGGTGGCCCTCGCTCTGCGGCCAAGACTGGGTTTAGGGTTTAGGGTTTAGGGTTTAGGGTTTAGGGTTTAGGGTTTAGGGAATCGTTGTTCATTTTTTAAATTTGGGGGTTTGGTCTAGGAATGTGGGCGGGGGGGCTGGAAGCAGTAGATGTAGATGGCAGTACAATACCTCTTTATCTGACAAGCCTGAGGTGAGGCTGAGAGTGACTGCTGTCTGAGCGTTTGGATTCGGGAAGTTGATCGGGTTACGCTACAGGTTACGGGTATGGAAATTCAACAAATGCAACCCTAAACCCTAAACCCTAAACACATTTAAAAAAACCCTAAACCCTTAACCCTAAAGCCTCAACCCTAAACCCTGAACCCTACTGTCGGGTTCTGGTTCTGCGCAAGAATCATGTCGTACCAAGAACGCGTTAGAAAACTCCATGAAGCTGCCGCGGAGCCCTTCCGCAGCGACACAGCAGTATTCTTCAAGAGTGCCCGCAAATACTACAGGGGCCTAAATAAGTACCTATACTATTTTGGGGGTTCCTTGTTATAACTATAGTATAAAATACTCAAAAACCCATTCTAAGTATTCAGGCCCCTACATCTTTCTCTGAAATGCCCAAGGTGCAAGCAAGCAGCAGAGAGCCTGAAACCCGAAGCGCAAGCCCCGGACCCCAAGCCCTCAACCAAAGTATGGAAAGGAGCTAAAGTTTAGGGTTTAGGGTTTCGGACTCTTCCTCCAAGCTCAAAAGCAGTGCTGCGCCACCCCAAACGGCCCGAGACCCTAAAAAAACACGGATGCCTCGGACAAACCTTCTTTGCCCGAGCCTTGCTCGAGGTCAACGTCTTGTGGAAGCTCTCCGAAGCTATGGAGGCGAACCCTAAACCCTAAACGGTTTGGGGTTTAGGGTTCAGGGTTTAGGGTAAGCCCCGAACCCTATACCCTAAACTGAGCTGAAAAGTAATATGGGGTTCCTTTCAGGGATCCTGTGTAAAGAGGTCGACAGGGATTACGAAGTATGAGGGGTACTCAGGGCCTAAAATAGGGGCCTTAGTAAGTAGAACAGGGTTTTGGGTGAATTCCGAAAGTCTATGTTCAGAAACCCAAACCCGCAAACCTGACCCAACACCCGAAACCCACTCTCTTTCTGGCGGTTGGGCTGTGTGGGTTTTGGGGTTTGGGTTTGGGATTGAGGAGTTGAGGCTTTGGTTCTGTATGGGTCTCGAAAACTTTGAATCGCGGCGATACTTGGTGGAAGCGATTTCGGGCGTTCCTCTAGATCTCGCAAGCTAAGGGGAGGAAGATAAGTCGTCCGCCGCAACGCGCCAGTACTTGGGGGAATGCTCCCCGAGCCGCCGCTACTTGGGGGAATCGATTCCGCCGTGCTCTCGAATGCTCCGAGTCCGCCAGTACTTGAGGGAAAGCATTTTGGTTTCCTGGTGGTTTCCTGATGTCCTGTCAACCTCCTTGATGGGGACGGTGCCACACTGTCCTCGGCACCGTCCCATCGCGCGGAGGGCATACTGTGAAGTGCCGCCACATCGCAGGGGATGGCCTTTCATTGGCCGTGGCTGGAGGTGGTCCCTGGTAACATGGCAGTCGTGGTTGAGTCTCTGGTTCGTGCCGGCATCCCTTGCTTCGTACCTTCATGAGGGATCATGTCGGGAACCGCTTTGGATCTATGAAGTGGGCTGTCTTGCCAAGTGTGCTTCCAACCCGTGCTAGCTTGCCCCTGCTGGCTTGGGGGGGCGGGCCCATGGATATTCAGGTGATGCGGGTTGCTTGCTCTGCCGCGCGTAAGGCCATGACGTTTTCGGAGCCCTACGCCCCGTTTGCGTCTTAACCCCTTCTCGGGGTGGAGACAACGCGGGTGCCCGTCCTTTTGCCAAGGGGCGACTCTCACTCACTCACTCTCACTCACTCCTGCTGGTCGCCCGGTGAGGGATGTTTGGGCTTGTTGGCTATCAACACTACTGTAAACCTCCGACTCTAGATCCACAGCCCCACAGTCCACACTCCAACGAAGAGGACGTGCGCAGCCTGACGCAGCAGTACTACGAGGCCAGCTGGGAAGAGAGGTATCCTAAACCCTCAACCCTCACCCTTATCCCAAGCCCGAAACCCTAAACCCTAAATCCCAAACCGGTTTCTTCGGTTCTGGAGACGGAATCCCTCGAATGGACCTTCAGCCACAGTCTTCAGGAGGAAGACCCAATGACGGGGTATAATCTCTAGCTTTAGTTTTGGGTTTAGGGTTTCTCTAGTTTGTGGGATCAAAAGACCTGAAGACTGACATTCAGGACGAGGGTGCTGCTCAGGGTCCTCATGGTGTCGGGTTGTTTTGGTTTTAGCTCTCTTCCTTCCTGTTTTTTTGTTTTTTTTTTGCGGAGGGCGGGGGTTTAAGATTTGAGCACTTTGGGTTCAGGGTGCTGGATCATTGGCTTGCGCTTGTGAGCTTCTACAGGGATGCCAGTAGTTTGGTCTGAAGGCTCCATGCTGGACGAGTCACTCCCTAAATTCATCATTTCTGGGTTTCCCAGTTTCCCAAATCTTCACCCTTCCCTGCAAGGTAGGGTGGAGGGTTGAAGCTACATGGTGTGGGGTCAACAGGTTGGAGCGTACGGCCTCGGGTGTCGGGCGTCGGGTTTTGGGCTCTAAGGCCCTGCAGTTTAGGGTTTAGGGGTTGGGGCAGAGGAAGTCGCGATCGAGCATCCATGAGGAATCAGGCAGGCGATCACACTGATTGCTGGGAGAAGCCCCTGAGAGCCAAGTTCCCTTATCACTGAAGCCATGTAAAGGACGCCTTGCACAATGAAAGCCTCAGCCCTCATGGATTGTAAGCGATAAGTCCGAAGACCCTGAAACCCAAATACCAAACCCTTAAACCCTGAAACCCAATCCCCAAAACCCTTCAATCCTGTACCGTCAAGCCGAAACCCCAACAGATAGAACCCCCTAAGGTTTGAGGTTTCAGTTTTTGGGTTTAGGGTTTAGGGTTCCGATCACCAGGTGAGCGCAGTGGCCCCCTCGCAGCCGTCGCCGGCCCCTGCTGGCAGCTGGTCCGCGGTTGGGGTTAGGGGTTTAGGGTTTCAGGATACATAGTGCTTTCCCGGTTCAGGGCCTAGGGCTTTCCTCGTTTTCAGGTTGAGTTCCTTCAGGGGTGTAGGGATTTAGGGCTCACGGGCTCACGTTTTGTTTCTGAAAGCCCTTACAGTCAGGCCTGAAAATACCGGGGCCAACGATCTTTCCGGATAGGCTTGTGTAGTCCATACCAAAGGGGCGGGCGCAATTAGAATTTGGGGCATATTGCAGTATATGTAAAATGGACATACTTACGAAGTATTACGCCCCTCCCCCCAAAAAAACTTATACATAATGTAACTTCAGGACAATATGGGGACAGACTTACTCAGTGTTAAGTGCCCTTTATACCAAGCAATTATAACCATATACAAACAATAAGTGTTTAGTTTAGGGTTTAGGGTTTCGGGACCCTAAACCCTAAAGCTTAAGCCCTTATATTTATTCATGTTTATTCACTCTCGAGGCCCTTGTGGTAAGTCAGGATCGCTGCAGATATTCGTGAAGCTCAGGTTGTCACCGGACGGCATGCAGTCAGGTGAGAAAACTTAGAGTTTAGGGTTTGGGGTTTAGGGTTCAGGGTTCAGGGTTCAGGGTTCAGGGTTTAGGGTCAAGGGTTCAGAGTTTAGGGTTTAGGGTAGAGTATAATGGAATGCTGTACCCGTAAATCTGAGAGCTTCAGACTCAGTTTTCAAAGGCGCTTCCATGAAACTTTGAGCGCTGCAGTCTTCACAGTCCCATCCCTTAACCCTAAACCCTAAACCCTAAACCCTAAACCCTAAACCCTAAACCCTAAACCCTAAACCCCTAAACCCTGTCGATCCTGCGCTTCCTGAGGTCAGAAGACGGACGTCGCAGTTGCGATGGAGGCGAGGGGTCTTCCGGGTTTGGGGGTTTAGGTTTTAGGGGTTTAGGGTTTAGGGTTTAGGGTTTAGGGTTTTGGGTTTAGGGTTTAGGGTTTAGGGTTTAGGGTTCGGGTTTGGGGTTGAAGGTTTAGGATTTAAGGCTCTTTGCCACCCCCAAGTACTTACCCTAGGCCTCAACGGGTCAATGAGGCTACTTCCAAGAGGGGCGCATCCTTCAAGAGGCATGGAGTATGGGTTGGTTCATTGAGATACTTTCGAGGGCCTTGAGCCCTAAACCCTAAGCCCTTTCAGGGCCCTAAACCCTAAACCCTAAACCCAAACTGTTTCGGGTTCAGGGTGCAGGCTTTGAAGATTTCGGGTTCTGGAGGCGATCTCGCCTCTGTGGGTAGAGTCGGATGGAGCCGTTGAGGCGGATCAAAGCCTGGGTTTTGGGGTTTTAGGGCTTAGGGTTTAGGGTTTTAGGGTTTAGGGTTTTAGGGTTTAGGGTTTAGGGTTTTAGGGTTTTAGGGTTTTGGGTTTAGGGTTCTTGACAAGGAGTTGCAGCGAAGACACCACGGCAAGGAAAGCAACCAAGCTGCCATAATCTCCGAGTATTGGAGAATGTAACAGGTAACCCCAGACTGTTTGCTAGCACACTAACAATAAGTATAACTAGAAGTACCAGTATAACTACCGCTAAAACTCACCCTATAACTGTAACTATAACTACAGGTGCATGCATGCATGTGTGTACGTATGTATGCATGTATGTAGGTAGTACTCCGCATCATGGTACCTTAAGGAGAGCGGGGGAGGCTTCCCTTTAGCGGCTCGATAAGGTGTATTCGCGTATTCCTCAAAGAGATCTCGGGTTGAGGGTTCTGTTGTTTAGGGTTCGCGTCTAGAAATCTCGGGTCTATGGTTTAGGTTCTCGGGATCCCAAGAACTCAGCCCTGATGTAGGGATCAGATCCAAAACCTTTCGGGCTCTTCTTCGGGTCCTTGATCTGGACTTCTTGCGGCTACAGAACCTTCTTTTTGCTATCAGGCTCCTACCTTGAGAAGGGTCTTCAGGGCTTAGGAAGATCCAGCAGCAGGCAGACGCCTCCCCGATGGGTATTGGCACGAGGCGCGGTTGGGTCCTTTGTGGGTGCGGTCGGGATGAGAACTGTCAGGGTGTTTTGGGCTTCAGGTATCGTGGTGCTCGATCTCTGTATAGTATATACAACGCAATGTACCCTAAACCCTAAACCCTAAACCCTAAAACCCTAAAGCCCTAAGTTGTGATGGTACAAGCAGCCTTCCACCTGCCAGTTGATTTGGGACAGCGGCATCGTCGGAAGTTGGTATGGGCCTTGATTAATGGGTGTTAACATTTCCGTTTTTGGTTCAGGTATTGCAAATCTCAGGACCCCAAGACACCAACCATTCCCTGTACTGTATGTACTCTATAGGGGCCGAAATAATTACCTATACTATATTTGGGGGTTCCGTGTTGTAAGAATAGTATAATGGGCCCAAAACCCTGTTCTAACTATCAAGGCCCCTACATTACACACACCCGCAACCTCGAAGCTCTTCGGGAGTGCCTTGCCTGAGGCCCTGTATACCAAGAAGCAGAATCCTTACCACTCAACCCCCAAACCCTAAACTCCTAACCCAACCCCCCCCCCCCCAAGCCTGAACCCTAAACCCCAAAGCTAAAGCCTGAACCATCAACCCTAGAAGCTCCAGACCCTAAACCCTGAAGCCCTAAAAGCCTAAACCCTAACACGTTAAGTGGCACAGAGGCGACAGCTCCTGGACGCCGCCTTGGGCGCCTCCCGGCGCTGCAGCCTCAGTGCCGAGGACGAGGCGCGTGAGAGGGGTTTGGTGCTTAGGGTTTTAGGGTTTAGGCTTTAGGGTTTAAGGTTTGAGGTTTAGGGTTCAGGGCTGTGTTTCTGCATTTTTGCAGGTCTTTACCACTGATACTATCAGTCTGATAGTTTGTTCACCTCTTTGAGGGTTTTTTGTAAGATTTTTGTCAAAGGGTTGTTGGGTCTCGAGGGGGAGTCTGACTCACAGGTTTGGAATGCATGACGATGTTGTTGGGGCCCAGGTTGAGGAGTTGGCTTTTTTTGGGATTTATCGGGTTTAGGTTCAGGGCCCTCGGCTTTGTGTGCATGGTTCAGTGGTTTGGATTCAGGGTTTGAGGGAGAAGGCTTTTCATTACACGCGACACTGACACACTACGTCCCAAAGCCTAAACTCGAACTCAGGCCTATATGACTTTGTTACCCAGAAAGCTATAAGGGAACAATAATGAACTGCTTAGGGAATTCAGCACGTCTTGTAGTTGTGTAATGACATGGCTCTCAACAAGCAGTAGCAACTGTAATATACTCCCAAAACATATTCTAGCTATTCCGGCGATTCACGCCCTGTAAAACCTGAACAAGACCGTACAAAACCCTTGTAAGACCCTGAATTTCAGGTAATGTTCAGAATTCCCCTTGTGTGCCTCCCTAAACCTAAAACCATCTTACCCCCAAAGCCCTAAGCCATGAACCCTTAAGCCCCAGAGCCCTTATACCCTAAACCATGAACCATGCACCTTTACTACAGGTGCCTCAATAATTATCTATATTATTCTGGGGGTTCCCTATTGTACTTATAATATAAAGGACCCCGAAACACTATTCTGATTAGTAAGGCCCCTATAGTACGCCCTATTTCTTCTGAATGTGTCCTGACAGGAGCGACTCTTAGACTTGCTCGTCGCGCAAGGGCAAGTCGGCGAGGCCTTTACGCGTACAGAAAGAGCCTTTAACGGTTTCTTATTCTGGTACAAGGAGTACTCCGTAGCCCATATTCTTCGAATGATTTAAGGAATATGCCGTGCATTATCATAGGGCTTCTGAGTACTGTTCTAGTTTAACCCGCAGGCCGTAACTTCAGTGGTTTAGGGTTGATAGATTAGGGTTTAGGCTATGTGGGTGGTTCTCTAAATTAGGGCCCCGTTTGTGGTCCTTTTGAAAAGGGTGACGTACTATTTTGGGCGACCCAACAAGGGGCCCTAATTTAGAGAGCTACCCATGTGAACCCTGAGCACTCAATCAGTCTCAGCTAGATCCAGTCCGGGCAAGAGCTTTGTCCGAAGCACCTAAACCCTAAACCCGATAAGCCCTAAGCCCTAAGCCCTAA
>CAJNDV010003392.1:62775-85127 GCA_905221635.1 Symbiodinium sp. CCMP2456
GTTGTCAAAATCAGGGTCCCTTTTTGGGTACCCTAAATATTAGGTGCCGTATTATATTACGGACCCAAAAAGGGACCACAATTTTGACAACCACCCAATATGTTGTCTTATATCCTTTTATGCCATGTTATGCTATGCTATGGCTTGCCATGCTGCGCTATGCTACGCTGGGGTAGGCCATGCGGTTCTGATGCGAAGTTGCCATGCCATGCGATTTGCAAAAGGCAATATTATGTTGTGCTATGCTAATCTTGTCTATGCCAGGCTATGCCATGCTTGCTATGCTAGTGACACAGCTGATTCTAATTTAACCAAAGCCAATTGCCAATGCTAATGCCGTGCTACCCTATGCTCGGGTCTGTTACTTTATGTGGCGCTATGCTGTGGTATGTGATGTGATGGTTTTTTGTGAGGTGATGCTACGTTATGCTGTGCTATGTTAGGTATGATGCGCAGAAGTATGTAGGTTTGTCGATAGGTAGGCAGGTATCTTGGTAGACAGCTAGATAGATAGGTAGATCAGCTGTCGACGGCTGCAAATGTCGGATTCTGCCTGCTGCGAGGAGATCCTCCTACTGGCAAAGCACTATGCGGTAGACAAGGCTGACGTTTTCTGCAGGCCTGACTTGGGGTGTGTGGCACATCTGCATGTGTATGGGTATGCGTAGGCGTAGGCATGCATCTCTCTCTCTCTCTCTCTCTCTCTCTTTCTATATATATATACACACATACACCTGTATATATATATATATATGTAGAGAGAGAGATGCGTACACATTTATGTATACGCGCAAAAGGCCAGATACTTGTACCTATCTGTGTATATGTATACGTATATGTACCTGGGCATGTGCATGTGTAAATGTAAATGCATTTGTGTATGTAAAATTATGTACATGCGTATTTTTGTTACGTATATGCGTGTGCAAGTGTGTATATGCATATATATATATTTATATTTATATTCATTTATTTATTTATTTATACACACACATATTCCTACATGCAGATGTGTGTATTTATATGTGCATCAGTACATCTATATAATATATACAGATGCGCTCACAATTATACAGAGACAGGTACACATTACATACACTTATATTTTTATCACCTGCGCATGCACATACACGCGCGGATGCATATGCCTACATGTAATCATGTATGTACAAAACATGCCTATGCAGATAACTGTTCATATATATATATATACATACACCCGACAGCCAGAAATATGATGCTATCACCGTACAGAGACGATAACGGAATCACCAGAACCTGTTTCAGCTACAAGTTCTAAGCAACCTTGTAAGCTTCATCAAGCCATCATAGGTAGAAATACAGCTTGTGTGCCGTGATGGCATCTGCAGCAGCAAGCGGGAACCAGTACGACGAATTTAGAAGACATTGATGCCATGAATAACAAGAACACCAATTGCAACGGTAACATAAGAAGGATCAGTGCAACAACTAAACCATCAACACCGTCAACCGTGAACCCTTTACCTTGAATCCCAACCCTGAACCTCTGAACCAAAAGCCATTCCTTGCGGCCAGGATGGCTATAAAGGCCGCGCAGGGGGCACGCCGAGGAGCCCCTTCGCTGGTACCTGCTACGATACCACAGGTGCCGGAGGGTTCAAGGATTCGATACAGCCCCCAAAGCCCTCAACCTTAAACCCTAGACCCCCGAAGCCCTCTTAGGATTTTTCGGGGTTTTGTGCTTTAAGGTTTGTATGGTCAAAAGGTTCTCGACTCTTAGAAATCAGGGCGCACGACAGCGAGAAACTATCACCAGACATCCCGTAATTACCGACACAAGAAACTACTGCGCGACAGTTAGCACCAGACAGGCCACGACCGTGCGGTGAAAACCGTGCTATGACAAACGCAGGTCCATGTTCTCTCTTTCGGCGAATGTAATTCCCAAGAGTCTGACACATTCAAGCTACTTACGAAGAACTTGACCACCTTGGCTGCTTCAAATGTCCTGGGTACTCATGAATGAGTAGTTAGCCAGTCTTTCCGTGAACGTACTTCGCGATACAAGTGCTTGCAGATATTGTTTGGCTATGACCTTGTTTCTCAAAGGCACCCGAGACAGCCGCATGGCAACTCTACAAAACCCCTTGCGACCCAACCAGAATCAGTGCACAAAAAATTAGCCTCTTCGCCCAAGTCCCAAGCCGTCCCCTTTATTTAGGCCAACCTCGGTGAGACCTCCAACCCTGCCGATGCCGTGATCGTCGGTGGTGGCCTGGCAGGGCGACTTGCCTCAAGCACTTTTTGGGATTGTGGCGGTTGCTCTAAGAAGGTAGGATTCTGCCATATCCGTAACGCCCCTTCCTTCCTAAACCATCGTAGAAAGCCCACAGACCCCAAACCCCAGAACCCATTCTACAAAACCCAAAACGTTCAACCCCTAAACCCTAAACCCTAAAGCCTAAACCCTAAACCCAAGCCTTTCAAAAGCTCCGAAGGATGGCTGCGGCCATGTCCCTGCTCGATCGCGGGGGCAGCGTGGTGATGATCGAAAAGCTTCTCGACTCTACTCAGGATAGGGTGTCGGGTTTAGGGGTTTAGGGTTTAAGGTTTCTACCCCCCAATCCCCGTAGCTTTCGGGATTTTCATGCTTGTTGGTCACTTACATTTTTATGTTGGGCTCTCCTCGAAACCCTAAGCTTTAACCCCGAATCATCAAACTTGAAGCCCTTACAGCGGAGGCAGCCCTACCTGGGCGGCAACTCCGGCAAGGCTTCTTCAGGCAGTGGCTCTAGGGGTTGCTTTCGGGTTTTAGGGTTTAGTGTTTTGGGGCCTTTGCGGTTTCAGGGTTTAGGGGGTTTAGGTTGCTATATGGGTATCTAGAATGCTTACGATAGGATTGCTATAGGCTAACAGGGGTTACTGTGATGGTTACGACAAGATTATTGTAAAAGTTGCGAGAGGCAGGGTTCGTAAGTTTTGCGGGTTTTGGGTTTGGCGGTTGATTTGGGGCGAGGGTTGGGTTTTGTAATATTTTGGCTTTAGGTTTGTAATCAGGGTTCAAGATCTAGATCGAGGTGTACCCTCAGCTCACATATATCATGGTAACTGAAGTCGGCTCCTTCACATGAGCCCTTGTTCAACCCTGCTTAGTACTTCACGGAAGTGTTATGAAGCCTTTGAAGTAAACGCTTTGCGACAGAGTACGGGTGTCCTCTAAACCATGAGCGCCTAAGCCCTAGACCGGAGGCATCAACGCCGCTCTTGAGACCTCGGTGGAGTCCTTGGTGGCAGACACCACGAAGAGCGCCGGCAAGTGGCGTGGCCTTCTCGGGGTTAGGGAGTTTAGGAGCTTCGGGTTAAGGGTTAGGGGGTTCAATGGGGTAGGGTTGTGGAGTTTAGGGGTTTTGGCTCAAGGGGTTTCGGGCGTACCACAAACCCGCAAGGCAGTCCTGTAGAAACCAGATGCCAAATAACACTCAAATGAAGCCCTTATAACCACGGTTGTAAAGCTCTGGTAAAGGCCATTAGAAAACCCTTTAACCTCCGAACTTGACACCCTGATTCAGTATAACCCTCCAGAAACCTTATATCGGCCTACTACAGGCATCATCAAACCCTTATGGTCTCGTACAACCCTGCTAAAACCTAAAGCACAACACTGAAACCCTGTAAGCGCTACCCCCCCCTCGACGCGCTCATAAAGCCCTTGAGCCCCTTATCACCCCCCAAAGAAAAACCCTCAACCTTAAACCTTACACCCTAAACCCTAAACCTTAAACCTTAAACCCTAAACCTTAAACCTTAAACCCTAAACCCTAAACCTTAAACCTTGAACCCTACACCCTAAACCTTAAACCTTGAACCATAAACCTTAAACCTCACACCCCAAAACAAAAAAACGCAACAAGCCGCTGCAAACCGCGCGCTCCGAGGCTGGCGAGGCCGGATCTCATCGAGCGCCTGGCGCAGGAGTCCTCGGAGGCGGTGCAGTGGCTGAGGCGAGGTCGGCGGTCTCCCAAAAGGGTTTAGGGTTTAGGGTTTAAGGTTTAGGGTTCAGGGTTTAGGGTTTAAGGTTTAGGGTTTAGGGTTTAGGGTTTAAGGTTTAGGGTTTAGGGTTTAGGGTTCCTAAATGTAACTAAACCCTAAACCCAAAATTGTTCCTGTTCAGCTTCTTGGGTCCCCAAAACGGTTTCGGGTTTCGGGTTTAGGGTTTAGGGTACCCCAACCCTAAACCCTAAACCCTAAGCCCAAGAGGGTTCCTGTTCAGCTTTTTTTTGTAGTGGCCTCTAGGGTTCCCTCTGTGTTTGTCGGGTTTTGTTTGCGGTTTGGTGGCTTTGGGGTTGGGGTTTGCGGGAGGCTTTACGGGGGGTCTTGTTACATAGAGGGAGGCGAGTTTGTACGGAAAGGGTTTCAAAAGGGTTCTATCCAGGTCTTGTCACGGAGGTTTTAAGTTTCGACGAGGTTTGCAGGACTGACCAGTGGCATACACACGAAGCCGAAAACCCAAAACCTTCAGCGCCCACACCCAAAACGCCAAACACTGAACCCAAAACCCAAAACCCTAAACCCTTAAACCCTAAACCCTAAACCCTGAAAAAGCGCCTTGTGCCTTGCAAAAAGTATAGAAGGGAACCCTAAACACTCATCCCCTCGAGCGCTTATTACAACAACCGTAAGCTCTGCGAAGTTCTCGAATGCCGTACTGACACCACCCCATGGAAACCTTATCAAGCCGTGTGCGAAGAGCCCCAAGACTCCTGTAGAATTTTGAACAGGAGCCCTAAAACCCTTAACCCAACTCGATAAGTTCTTAAAGCAACCATGCACATACCCTTAAGGGAACCTTCCAAAAACTCCTTAAAGGAACCTGTAAAAAGGAGACCTACAGTTGGCTCAGGGACCGGACCAAAGTGGACCTCTCCATGCGCTCGCAGTTGGGCGGGCACACCGCCAAGCGAACGCTGAGGCGCTAAACCCTAAACCCTAAACTCCGGGGTTGTGGCAAGGGACGAATTTGCCTGCCCTGACGGGCTCTCCATAGGATCTGCTGACGCAAAAGGCCCTCGAAAAGAAAAACCCCAAACCCGGACACCCCTAAACCTCTTAAGGCTATAAGGGCTCGTGCTGAGGGGTTCCTTTACAGATTCCTGCCAGGAGCCTAGAAGAGTCCTTTGTTGAGGGTATCCTGTAATGATTGATAGAATCAGTCAGAAGCGGGTTGAGGGGTCTTGTAAGGGTTTCCTTTCAGGATTCCTGGACCTGGGCTTTCAGAGTGCATTGTTTGAAACCCCCGGCTCAGGGGCCGTTTTGTCGAGACAGTTTGTTCACAACTAACCAGTTGAAGAGGTTTAGTTCGCGAGCGATATCGAGTGAGCCCTTGCCCTGGGTGTGACCGCTACTGAGTTGATGTAACTCCGGAAAAAACGCTGAATTCCCATACCTCCCCGCCCGGGGCCAACAGCCAGAACTGCACGCAAGCCGAAGCCCAGCCCAACATCCAAGCCTCTACTCTACAGAACTCTGTACATAGACATGCTGTACACCTGATGCCATCGTCTGGAAAAACCTAAACCCTAGACCCTATACCCTAAATCTCATCCGAACTAGACCTTCCAATGCCTTCGTCGGTGCTGAGCTCACTTTCGCGGCAGGGCAGGCTGGGCGTGGTCGGGCCTTTGGGGCTTGAAACTTTGAGGTTCAGGGTTTGGGGTTCAGGCTTTAGAGATTAGGATGATTAGGCTTTAGGGATTAGGGTTTAGGGTTCAGGGTTCAGAACTTGGGGTTCGGGGTTCAGGGTTTAGGGTTCTGGGTTCAGGGTTTAGGGTTCAGCGTCCAGGGTTTAGGGTTCAGGGTTTAGGGTTCAGGGTTTAGGGATTAGGGGTTAGGGTTTAGGGTTTAGGCATCATGGTATCATAGGCTTTGAATAAGGGCTCAATACGAGTTCGACAAGTCTTTGTTGGGGATGCGGGATTAGTCTAGGACCTTTTCAGGTGGGTAGTTACCGTTATAGGAGCCTTATAGAAGGTCTGTATACCTTATGGAAGCCTTATAGAAGCGCAATATACCCTAAACTCCCCACCTGTAGCTTCATTTAAATTAGGGTGGCGGTTGCAGATCAGCGGCTTCTCGTCTACGGTTTTCACGGTTTGTCCAGACTTACGCCACCAGCAAAGGACGCCGTAGCACAGTTTAGGGTTTAGGGTTTATGGACCTTTAGGGTTTAAGGTTAGGGTTTAGGGTTTAGGGTTTAGGGTTTAGGGGCCGTAGCAGCTGTGTAGGGATCCCTATTTGCTCTGCTGGAATGATCAAGGCCCTTATATTATATCGCTTTGTGAAGGGGTATTTCGTTTGCGGAGCCGGCGCCGCTGAAAGCAAAGATCCCACGAGAACCAAGAACCAACCCCAAACCCTAAACCCTAAACCCTAAACCCTAAACCCTAAACCCTAAACCCTAAACCCTAGACCCTAATCCTAAACCCTAAACCAGGTGTTAACGAAGATGGCCACGGAGCGAAACGGCCGTTTCCGGCTGCTTCTGAAGTCCAAGTGGGTTGGCCTCAGGAGGCAGGGTTAAGGGTTGAGCGTTTAGGGTTTAGGGTTTAGGGTTTAGGGTTGAGGCTTTAGGGTTTAGGGTTTAGGGTTGAGGGTTGAGGGTTTAGGGTTAAAGATTAGATAGCCATTAGGACTGCTGTTATTGTAAACGTTGCAAAAAGGATGACTGCAGAGTGAAGTTCCTGAGCGCTACCCTGTACAGCCCTGAATTTAGAACATGGGAGCTAGGATTAGGGGGACCCTTGGGGATATAGACCCTCTCAATAAGGTCCCTTTTAAGAGAGCCAAAAGTAGGGTTCAGAAGGGGTACCCTTTAAGGGGTACCCCTAATTATACTACCTAGAACAGTATCCTTAATTCACGGTCTGAGAGATTGAGCTGTTGGGTTGAGGACATGTGTTCCTTTCGGCCGGGTTGAAAGCCCCAATCCTAGAACCCAGTTTGCTTCTAAGCCATATAGGGTCCTAAGCAAACAGCCTACTACAGGGGTCGGAACAATCTGCGACATGTTTGTCAGATTCCGTTGTCGTACCCGTAAGAGTTATAGTATAACATATCCAAAATAGAGCTCAGTTTGCCCTGAGAGTTCTTGTTCAAGCGGGTGCGCCTGTGACTCCGCTTGTCTTGGCTCGCCCAGACGTTCAGTCCGCTCCAACCCTAAACCCCAGACCTTAAGCCCTACTTATTATGGCCCTTCTATCAGGCCATCCCTCCCTAAACCCTAAACCCTAAACCCTAAACCTTAAACCCTAAACCCTAAACCCAAAGGAGGTTTTGAACTTAAGCCAGGCAAGACCAGTCAGGCGGCTGGGTGGCCGAGGTTGAAGCCAACGGCACGAAAGTCGCATCTCGTCGCAAGCCAGGGCTTCGAGACTGTAGGGTTTTGGGGTTTAGGGTTTAGTGTTTAGGGTTTGGGGTTTGGGGTTTGGGGTTTAGGGTTTAGGGCCTTTTAGTAGTAAAATCAGGTTTAGGGTTTGGGGCGTTTGAGGTTTAGGGTTTAGGGTTCAGCAGCTCCGGTCCGCGAAGTGTTGCATTAAAGTCGTATGTACGGATTTCATGGAACACCCACCCACCGAATCCCATCACGTTGGGAACATATCTTAGTGCCCGTTATACTACCAGTTTCGAGTTATCAACTTTCCTTGAGCCTTTAAACTATACATTCTGTTGAACAGTTCAACAAAGAATTTCTCATTAAAGCTTCAACGGATTCCGTTATGCATTCATGTCGGGAGATATAACAGACTATATGTCATGAACGGACCTTTTCTATACGAGTTGAAAAAATCTGAAAGTACCACCTACAAGAACCGTCGAGCAAAGAGTAGATTCCTCGAACCATAAACCCTAAACTCTAAGCTAGATTCTTTAGGCTATGGCAGGATCCCGATGGCAAGGAAGCCTTGAGGGACCTTGGAGCTACATCCTAACCCCAAAGTCCTGAGGGAGTAGGATCCCATGGCCTTAAGACGCTACAGCCCCAAACCCCCAGCCTTGAAGACCTAAACCCAGAACCCTGAGCCCGAAACCCCAATCGCTGCAGGTTTTGTAACAAAAATAACCCCAAGCCCTAAACCGGTTTAGAGTCCATATGAAGCCTTTGTACAACAGGCCCTCTGCCCCCCGAGCTTTCGGCTAGGACGTGCACGGCGCCACGATGGTAGTGGCCTCCGGCGGTTTCGGCCACGATTCCAAGGACAGGCACTTTAACGGTTGAAGGGGAATTTTTCCAGTTTAGGATTGAGGGGTTTATGATTTAGAGTACTGTTGGTGACTTTAGTGTCTGGATTTCCCGAATTAGGGCTTTGAGCTTTTGGTTCCACGTCGTATAATTTTATGGCTCGAGTCTTTAGTGTCCAAGGTTTAAGGTTTAGGCTTTCGGGTTAGGGTTTAAGGCTTTAGGTAAAACTTATGGTTTGAGTCTTTAGGTTTCCTAGGCTTTCGGTTTAGGATTGGGGCTTTGGGGCTTTTGGGTGCAGGGGCGGGGGAGGCGCCATCCCGTGGGTTTAGACGGGTTCCGTCATCTGAGACTGCTTAGAAGACTGCCGCAGGGGCCGTTGGGATAGTATTTCTGAGGGTTTCACTGTAGATTCAGAGAGCAAGAGGCACCCCAAGACCCTAGCCCAATCATTCTGTTGCTTGAAGTCCACCTTAACTAACACGAAGAGAGTTCTACATCACTCTCCTTAACCGAAAACCGTAAGCTTACATCCTGACCACACCAGCGCTGTATCCACAACCCCACATCGGGAAAGCCGACAGGGCTGATATCCCAAGCCCTCAACCGAGTGCCCAGATCCAGTCAAAACCTAAACCTGAAGCCCCGAAGCCTAAACCCCAAACCGTAAAACCCTAAACGCTCGACCTTGACCCTTACATCCTAAACCTGAAGCCTTGTGCTTCTGGAGTCAAGGGTTACGGTGGTCTGCGCTTTGGAAACCAAGCCGAAACCGATCCAGGAGGTGGAAAGCCTGCTGCTGAAGCATCGCCGGGAGCTTGGCAGATGATGAACAAGTTCGGCTTTAGGGTTTACGCTTTAACCCACCGCCACCAGCACCGGCACCAGCACCGGCACCAGCACCAGTTCCAGCACCGGCAGCGGCACCAGCACCAGCACAAGCACCGGCACCGGCACCAGCACCAGCACCAGCACCAGCACCAGCACCAGCACCAGCACCAGCACCAGCACCAGCACCAACAGCACCACCACCACAACCGCCTCAAGCAGATGCCTGGATCTACGGTTGCCCCGGCGTCCGACCATCGGTCCAATGGCAGTGCTGCTACCAAATTCTTGCAAAACACCGTGCATGATGAGGTCGAACCTTTAAAGTCGCATTGAAACACGATGAAAAATTCTAGGGGTGTCAAACCGCTCACCGGGTCGTGCACTTTCAACCCTAACCAGCCGAAGCTCCAGAAGGTCCCGACTTGGCGGACTTTCCGACGACGCTTGGTGCGCAGACCACGGGTGACGGGGTGAAGATCGCCCGCGACATCGGGGCGAGGCATGGGTCGGATGCCGAGCTGATCTGTTCACATATATGCATAGGTATGCACATGCGCATGCTACATATGCATATGTACCCAAGCCCCTAAAGCCCTAAACCCTTCAACTCTAAACCTACACCCCCCGCAGCTCTGGCTGCTGGGTGCATGCAGGTTGGTGGATATGGACCGTGTACAGCTGCATCCGACCGGCCGCTTGGGACCTGATAGCTCAGTGTTTTCAGAGAATAACGTGCCAATATAGGAATATGGTTTGGGGTATATTATACGAAACATATAATAAGGACCCCCCCCGCCACAACCCTATGCTAATTACTAAGGCCCCTACATTACGTAAGGGGTACATGGATTAAAGGTTCACTTCCGCCTTCAGAGGGGCGTGCCTGAGCCTCCAGCCCCCCCAACCGAAAGACCGGAACAGTGGAAGAACAAAGAACCCTAAACCCTAAACCCTAAACCCTAAACCCTAAACCCTAAACCTTAAACTCGAATCCTTAACCCCAAGCTCTACAGCCCACCCAAAGCCCCAACCGACCCTGGCCCTGAAACCCGGTAGCCCCAAACTCGCTGAAGTTTTGGGCATCAGCCTGGAAAAGAGGGTGGTCTAGAGGGAACTCCGGTTTAGGGTTTAGGGTTTAGGGCTAATAGGGTTAGGGTTCAGGGGTTTAGGGGTTACGGGTTTAGGGGTTTGGGGTTTAGGGGTTAAGGTGGTCTAGAGGGAACTCCCTAAACCCTAAACTCCTAAACCCTAAACCCTAAGCCCTTGAGAAAGGTCCATTCATGGGCCGAGGAGGCACTTGTCGAACTGCCAGGGCCGTGCTGGATGGGTCTTGGGACTCCAGCTTACGGAGTTCAGGGTTTAGGGCCTTTGGGGTTTAGGGTTTAGGGTTTAGGGTTTAGGGTTTAGGGCCTTTAGGGTTTAAGGTTACAGTTGAAGGTAGTTTAGGAGGGTGTCAGCAGCCGATGTAGTAGGGCTCAGGGCTAGAGCCTACAACCGAAGCCCAAGGCTCCAATAACAAGCACTAACATAGAACAGTGAAAGGCCCTAAACCCTTGCAAAAGCAGCCTTAAACCAGGTCACACACTTAAGAGTAACCTTTAAACGGCCCTAAACCCTAAACCCTTAAAAGAACCCGAGCCGAGGCTTCGTGGACGTCAACAAGCCCACTGAGAGCTTTGGACAGTACACTGGGCTTTAGGACTTTGCTTTGGGCTTTGGGGTTAGGTTATGTTTTTGGGGTTCAAGGTTTAAGGTTCGTTGCTGGGATTTAGGATATGGGGTTTTAGGGTCTTTGGGGTTGAGTTGTTTTTAGATCCTATCCATTCAGGGTTGGTTGGCTATCGATCTATTTAAGTTTAGGGTTAAGGGGGTTTAGGTGGTTTAAAGGGCTTCTAGGCTCTAGGTTCAGGGGTCTCGGGGCTTTTGGCGTTGAGTGTTTAGGCTGTGGCTTGCGGTGCTCGGGGCGTGTAATCCCCAAAAGCAAGGGTTCAGGGTTTAGGGTTTAGGGTTTCAGGAGTCTTCTGTTTGTGTGGTTTTGGAACTTCTTTGGCTTGGGGGCACGGGTTTGGAGACGAGGCATGAGCTTAACATATTATAGGGGAAAAAATATTTTTTCCCCCTAAACATATTATGGGGGAAAAAATATTTTTTCCCCTATAATATGTTTAGGCATGAGCTTCTGAAGGCCTTAGCCAGATTTACGGTCTCGTGGCAGGCTGGTCTTTCGTGCGGTTTCACAGGTTTGCTCGAAGCCCGCGGAGAAATTCCTTGTGTATTCTAAGGGCTTTAGGAGGGACCCTTGATAGGGACCCTTGTAGGTTATTGGGTTAATATGGAGACTACCTGGCTATATAAGGGGTATATATGGACTGTACAAGGGTTATTTCAAATAATGGGATTAAGGGTCCCTATCAGGGGTCCCTCCTAAAGTCCTTAGATGCTTGGCTGGGGAACGCAGCCTGGCATCAGAGGGCTGCAACGCTCTGCTGCAGCTGTAGGAGATGCCACCTTTGCCGCAGCCGGCCATGCAACAGCACTGCCGCTGCAGAAGGGCTTCATGCGAATGTGACATGCTTGGAAATTTGGCCTCCACATCTCCACTTCGGAATCGTCTCAGCCTTGCCATCCGGGGCAGTACAGAAGAGGATGACATGGAAGTTTGGGCCCCCTGGATTGAATTCAAAGTCTTTGAGGGGACGGTCAAGTAAGCCCGCGAGACCTTGGCACAACTGGAGTCCTGCACTGTTGGTCCTGTCCCTTCCCACACTTCACCATCACGCCCGTCTAACATAGTGGCCTAAATGATTACCTATACTATTTTGGGGATCCGTTGTTATAGTTATAGTATAACAAACCCCCAGACCCTATTCTAACCATTAAGGCCGCTACATTAGCCCACTAACCGCCTCGACCTCCACAAGGACAAACCAAGTCAGGGAACATGCGAAGTGCTTCCAAAGCTGTAAGCTTTGAAGTCATAAACCCTGAACCTTAAACACCCTAAATGCCCTCAGCCAAAACCTCTTACCCCAATCTATGAACCGTTTGGTCCTAGAGCTGCGAAGCTAATTACTCATATATACACAGCCGAAACTTGACAGCGAAACTCTTAAACCCTGAACCCGAAGACCGTAAACCATTCAAGCTGCCCTAGCCCCAAAAGCCGCCCTAATCCCCAAAGCCCGCGCCCCTGAGGTCGTAGCACTTCAAACAAAGCCCCTGCGCCCTACGCAGTTCGTGAACAGTTCCCCAATCCGGTACTCTTTACCCCTACAGGCTGATAGAGCCCCAAAGCCCTGTATGATTCTTAGAACCCGAGAGCATCAACAGCTTACAGAACCCTCGAGCCCCCAAAATTCTTATAGAATGAAACTTGAAACCCACAACACCCCGTCTATATACACAAGAAGGCCCCTTGTAGGGTTGAGGATTCTAGGGAGTATGGCCCCCAAAATCAGGCACGCAGCGCTCAACCCAAAACTGGGTCCCACCGAGGCGAAGCACCTAAACCCGAAACCCTAAACGGTTTAGGGTTTAGGGTGTAGGGTTTGGGGTTTAGGGTTTAGGGTTTAGGGTTTGGGGTTTAGGGTTTAGGGTGGTTTAGGGTTTAATCCTTGAACCCTAAACCCCAAACCCGAAACCCGAAACCTTGAAACCTAAACCCCTAAACCCTAAACCCGAAACCCTAAACCCGAAACCCTGAACCCTGAACCCTATAAGCCCTGCGCCCCCGAGGACGACGAAGACCTTGGCCGCAGAGTTGCTCCGTGGCGTGGGAGGCCTCCTGCTCGACAGGCGGGACGGATTTTCGACGGTCCATCTCATGGCCCGGCAATGTAGGGGCCTTAGTAATTAGAATAGGGCTTGGGGGTATATTATATTATGATGATAATAAGGAACCCCCCAAACCCTATTCTCATTATTAAGGCCCCTACGTTACACGGTTTCGTCGACCTGTTTTATACCTCTTCGCGGATTAGGGTTTGCGGGTTTGGGGGGTCTAGAAGAGTCGGGGTTCAGGGTGTGGTAGGCTTCTTGCGGGCTTTTGGTCAGGCTTTAGAGGGCTTGGGTTTTTCGAAGCTTTCACGGGTAGTATAGGGTTTACGTGCTCGGAAGAGGAGTTTTGAACCTTGATGTGTTTGTACTAAACCCGAAACCCTAAACCCTAAACCCTAAACCCACTACCGTACGCGGCTCAGGAGGCTTTGACGGGTTGTCGGGGGGCGCAGGCTTCGTGCGATCTTGAAAGTTCCCTCGCCGACTAATATGGCGGTCTGAAGGAATAAGTAGTAGTACAATTCCCTTATGGTCCTTACATATAGTTTTTCTATTGTAAGATACCCCCAGAATCCTGTTCGGCTTCTTGGCTCTATTCTCGGGTTTTTGCTTTGCGGGCTCTTGCACGGTTTTGGGGGCTTTCGGGCATGTGCACCTGAAGATCCAACCCTAAACCCTAAACCCTGAACCCTAAACCCTGAAGATCTAGACGAAAGACTTTAGGGTTTGTAGCAGAGTTGGGTTGAAGGGGGGCTCACCAGTAGAACTGTAATTATGGAATCCTTAAGGGAGGGGTTCTAAGGGTTACTTTAAGTTAAAGGGTTCCCTGAATTACGGTTTAGGATCTAGGGTTTAGGGTTTAGGGGGTTCTAAGGGGCGTTTCGAACCCAGTAGTCCCCAATTCTCCCTAGTACTCCCTTAGGTTCCCTAAAGCTCCCTGGGACCCTCCCCCCTTGAGCCACCCTCCCTTAAGGATCCTATCATGTAAGCGGGGCAATGAGCTCTGACTATTGACAACCCGACTTGAGCGACTTGAAAACCGTAGCTTGGCCTTTAACCTGAAACCCTTCCTCCTAACGTTAACCCAAAACGGTTTCCAAAGTAGAACTCACGTAAACCACTGTAGGGACACACCCATTTACAAATCATGAGCCCTCCAGTTTCAACAAGCAAAGAACCCTTACGAAATCGTCGTAGAGAAAAATCCTGAACCCTAAACCCTAAAGCCTAAACCCTACCCTGTAAGAACCCTTTGAAGGACCCGAGCCGCAAAGTTTTCAGGAATGGCCGACGCTTCACGGATGAGCTCGGGACGCGGCAGGTGTCTTCGTTCAGGGTTCAGTGTGCAGGTTTGAGGTTTGAGGGTTGAGAGTATCGGGTTGAGTTTAGGGTTTATGGCATGGGTTTCCGATACTTTGGATTCAAAAGCATTCAGGGTCTAGGGTTCATAGTCTGGGATTTAGGATGTTGCGTTCAATCTAGGACATTTTCAGGTGGGTAGTTACCTTTATAGGAGCCTTATAGAAGGTCTATACATTATAGAAGCCTTATAGAAGCCCTATAGACCCTAAACTCCCCACCTGAACCCTAAACCCTAAACCCTAAACCCTACACCGGGGTTCAGGATTTCGTGCTCCGAGGGAAGCTCAGGGCTTGAGGCCGGGTCCGCTTCTGGAGCCGGCGGGGTCGATCTTGATGTTTGTAACCTGGCCCTTTTCTGTGAAGGGTGTAGGGTTTAGGGTTTAGGGTGTAGGGTTTAGGGTGTAGGGCGTAGGGTTTAGGGCGTAGGGTTTAGGGTGTAGGGTTTAGGGTTTAGGGTGTAGGGTTTAGATGGGTTTCGGGTATAGGGTTTAGGCTTTGTCATGCAAGCTTCGAGCATGCTGAAGCCCTTAGACCACAACCCTAAACCCTACACCCTCTAGCTTAAACCCGAAGCCACGGTATCCTCACCCTACAAATCTTATAGTATATCCGAGTGGATGATTCGAACACGGTTCTGGGGTACACGCCGGTACTTTTTGAGGTTCCTATGTTAAGCTGATAAAGCCTTAAACCCTAAACCCAAAGCCCTAAACCCTAAACCCTAAACCCTGAACCCTAAGCCCTAAACCCTACTGTAAGCCTCAACTGAGGCTGGCTTGCTCGCACGAAAAGGCCACTACACGTAACAAAAGAAACCCTAAACCCAGGCCCCTAGATGCTAAGCCTCTCGACACCGGCCGTCCTGTGAAGATACCTTAGGTTCCCCAGTAGTTCCATTTTGCCCTTTGTCTTTCTGGGATTCCCCTATTAAAACCCAATAGTAGGACAAAGGGTGCCCTTTATTATTTAGGGGCTACTGGGGAACCTAGTGCCCGTGCGCTCCTCGAGAGCCTTTCGGCTGTGTGCAGGCCGTGGTCAACGCCGAGCTGAAAGCGGCCGAGGAGTGACCTGAATACGGGTTCAGTTTTAATTGCAGGGCTTTGAAAAGTTTGGGGCGTGTTATGGAAAGTAGCGCTGAGTACGGCTATTCCACGTTCGTGGGTGACTTGAACTCATGGGGATTGCAATTGCAAGATGACCTGCCAATGCCCGACACAATCCAGCATGTCGGCCGTAGTGAGTTCGACCCTATACCCTAAGACCCTAAACCCTTAACACATTGCAGCCGAAAGGAGGAGCGGGCACTAGCGCAGCCTTCACCTCCCAGGGTGTGGGACTCAGTGAACTCACGGTTACATTCCTGCAGGGTTCCACCCGTGGCTTTATAGGGTGCTGTGGTAATATAGGGCCTTAATAATTAGAATGGGTTTTGGGGCATATTGTACTGTAATCATAATAAGGAACCCCCAAAACCCTATTCTAATTATTACGGCCGCTACATTATCTTGCAGTGTTCAGCTCGTCGGGGCGCATGGATTTGGAGTAGGAGATCGGCCTTCAGCAGATCTAGGGGTTCGGGGTAGGGTTTAGGGTTTAGGGTTTAGGGTTTGGAGTTTAGGGTTTAGGGTTTAGGCTTAGGGGGTTGGGACAAACAGGATTGCAGAGGTCAGGCAGTATGGATGCGCCTAGTTCGTCCCATTTACCCGGCAAGCTTTTACCCTATGCCGAAAGCCCTACTTCCTAAACTATACAGCGAATCCTGACCTAAAAGCTGAAAGTCCTTGTACCGTGAAGCTATTTCCTTGCCATCTGAACCCTAGTCGAAAGCCCAAACCCTGGGATTTTTGTTTGGGGGGTTGCTCGGAGCCACGGGCCTTTCTTGGGACCGACCATGACCTACATTCTAGAAGACTCTTATGCAGGTAAGTACCTGGAAAAGGAGTGCCTGCTGTAGAACAGCCCATATGCAGGCTTCAGAGAGTAGAACGGAGGATTCACGATTGCGGAGGTGTCAGGATTTAGGTATGGAGCTGTGCTCAGGGTTTCGGGCGTTTAGGCTTCAGGCGTTTGGGGTTTGGGGGTCATGCTAGGCTCAGTCCAAAACTGCAAAGCCAAAGCTTTTGAGGGTTGAAGGAGGCAGTTTTGAAGCTTCTGCAACCCAGAGCCAAGATGGAACGAGTGAGAGGAGGGTGGGTATGCACTGCACGAAGAGCAGCGACGAAGATCAATAGATGAGCAGTTCTCTAAATAGGGTCCCTTTTTGAGTCCCCAAAATATGACGGCAGCCTTATCAAAAGGACCGTAAAAGGGACCCTAATTTAGAGAACTACCCAGATTGTTTCGATCCAACTTCTGCTTACGACAAAGGACATCGCTGCTGTTGTACATAGAACCCAGCCATCAAAGCTTCATTCACCGTCGCGAATCCTAAATGTAAAGGCTGGAGAACAACACCCTAGCCCGAAACAGACCCAAACTCCTGACCCTAAACCCCACCTTGACATGTGCATGATAACCTACTTTGTTGTAGGGTCCCGAAACCTTCTAAAACCTACACAAAAGTAGGTCATGGTCGTTTGCTGTATGCCGCAAGCTCTTCACCCCCGAAGCCCTCTATGACGCTGACCGCTCGTCACGAAGGCCTTCGCCATCGTCCTGCCGGGGCCCTGGAGTTGGTTTCAAAGGTTTAGTATTTTCGGATGTAGTTACCCTAAACCCTAAACCCCAAACCCCAAACCCCAACCCTAAACCCTAAACCCCAAACCCTAAACCCCAAACCCTAAACCCTAAATTTAGGATTTAGTTTTATTGTTTTATGGTGGGGTTTTGGGAGTCCCTGAACCCTAGATCTAAAGTTCAGCGGTCCTAAAGCCCTCCGGAATCCTAAGTGCTTAGGGGTTTAGGGTTTCGGGGTTTAGGGGTTTAGGGTTTAGGGGTTTAGGGGTTTAGGGGTTTGGGGTTTAGAGTTTAGGGTTTGGGGTTTAGGGTCTGGGGTTTAGGGTTTAGGCTTAGGGGCAGGCTGCTGTCGTCAGACTTTCCCAGTAGGCTTTTGGCAACGGAGTGTGCGGCTCTCTGAGGGTGGGGGGCTGGCTTAAGGTGTATCGCTGTAGATCCCCTGGCTTGCGGGAGTGTTTTGTGGATTTACAGTTTGGCCCAGGGCTTCAAACTAAACGCTGTGGGTTGGACCGCTACTTCTGACCGGCGCGTCGTCGATTTGAGTCTCACGGCCTCCGAGCTGGCAACCCCTGTTCAGGGTCTGGGATCTGCGTTTGAGGTTTAGGGTTTTGGATTGGCGCAGCATAATGTAGGGGACTTCGAGCAGTCGGACATCCATCCGAGTTGGGAGGTGTACTAGGGTTTGGGGTTTAGGGCTTTAGGGTTTAGGGTTTAGGGTTTAGGGTTTAGGGCTACCTGTCATGGATGGTCGTAACCGTATGCTGGCAAAGTGTGCAAAGTCTTGCGACAAAACGACAACAAGACATGACAGGTTTAATGTACACTTGGGGATGGACATTGGCCTTGCCTTATAGCTCACATATCCAGTCAGTTCATGAAACAGAAACTATTGACTGCTCGGGCCGTTTTCGGGTGTCTTTGGTTTCTTCAGGACTTTGGTTTAAGGCTTTAGGGTATGCATGCAGGGGCTTGTGTCTCAGGTGTCCGAAATCGTACTGTGAACCACACCAAGAACTTGCTCTGACCCGCTTTTCGCAAGCATGTCGCAGCGAAGCTACCTAAAGCAGCCTTGATCAGGAATTCCTATTGCGGCTCCTTTGAGTTCGCCGTTTTTCCACAACGCCCAATGCCGTGGCCTGCAGCCCTTCACCCGAAAGCTGAAACCTCCAAGCACAACTCCTTGGAACCAACATAACCGGGTCCTCACTATAAGTGTACATCTTTGTTATCCTAAAACCCAACAAGGATTAAACATGAACCTTTTTGATATAGGCTCACCAGGGAGCCAGATAAGGGCTGAATGATCAGGCAGGGTGTTCCTTGAGGGTTTCTTGATTTTGTTGCAGCAAACGGGCCCTGCGAAACTCTGGTCTAGTCCTTCCGGCCCCTATATTGGCCAAACCCTGAAACCGAAACGGCTTAAGATAAACGCGCAAATTACGAATACCATCATCCTTGATAGTCCCTATATGAATATAATTCTACTACAGTATACCCCAAAACGCTACTCTAATGATTAAGGGCCCGGTAATGGTTGAGGGAGTCAATTCCCCGAGGAACGGCAAGGCCGCAGCGATGGCCGACCGGCACACGACGCTCTATTCGAAGAAGGGGCTGCTTGGCTGCATGTGTCGTGCTTGGGGATTCAGGGTTAACATAGGGGCCTTCAAGATTTAGAGTAGGGTTTGGGGGTATATTATACTATAATTATAATCTGGAACCCCCAAAATCCTATTCTAATTATTAAGGCCCCTATAAGGTAATCGTAATAACTAGCAGTTGTTTAGGCCCTTACATTACCCCAAGGGGTTTCTATGGTTCGTGAAATGAGGATCGAGAGGTGCTCTCTCTTCACATTGTGGGGTCTCTTCTAGGGAAACACACGCCAACCGTAATCATGGGATAGAGGTTTTGTTTGCTGTAGGAGTGTGCGGAAAGAAAATCCGCATTCCCTGAACGTCCCGATACAAGAAAGGTACAATCTACCCCCCCTCTCAAAATCAAAGCCCTTTTCCAACGATTAAGGCTCCAAACATCGGGTTTTTTTGGCTTTCTGCTTCAGGCTTTCCGGGTGTTTGGTGCAGAGTTCGGGGAGTTGGCTTTCAGGTGTCATGCGGCAGCGACCGAAATCCCGCACTCCGAACCTTGAGCCCGAAATGGGAGTTTCAGGAGATCAGGACCCTAATGCAGACCTTAGATAGAAGGATGCTTCAAGACCCTGCGAATATCCCAAAGGCTTCTAAAGCTCTTGCAGATAGCCTGTCGTGACCCGAAATCGTAAACTCTTAGTTGTTTCAGAAACCTAGCACCTCTCTGTCTAGGACATTTTCAGGTGGGTAGTTACCGTTATAGGAGCCTTATAGAAGGTCTATATACCTTATGGAAGCTTTATAGAAGCCTTACATACCCTAAACTCCCCACCTGTAGTTTCCTTTCACCAAACCCTAAACCCTAAACCCTAAACCCTAAACTCCCCACCTGTAGTTTCCTGTAACTCTGAGGTTATTGATGAAAGTGGATGGCATCGCCGGTGTCGCAGAGAGGTTTGGGTACCAGGCGACTGCGAGAAGATCAGGGGTCGGAAACAGAAGTTCTTTAAGGGACTGTGTACCTTAACCCACCAGAACCTACTTTTTGTAGGGTCCCTAGAAATTCCATACGAGGGCTTATGATAAGAGCCTACGAAAACAGTAGGTTTTGGTAGGTTAAGGGTCGGGTTTCGCAAGAAGGAGCGCCAAGAGTGTGGGGCCTTTTCTCGTGGGGCTGCGAGGTTCCCTTAATCCCTAAGGTTTAGGGTTTAGGGTTTCTTGGCCTGAGAGTCTGCGATGGAGAAACCCTTGAGGAGCATCAAGACTTAGTTCTCCAACACCCAAACTTTAAACTTTTTGGGTTCTTATAACCTAGTATTAATCTGAAAGTTTAACCTTTTATTTCTCTGGCTTATTGGGGAGGTAAGAAGAACGATGGCACATACACTTGTTCCTAAACCAAAAGCCCGCTAAACTAAAACCTAAAGCCTTAAACCGTAAGCCCTAAACTTTAAGCCTTAATACAGGGGCCTTAATTAGAGTAGGGTATTGGGGCTCATTATACCATAATCATAATAAGGAGCCCCTGGAATAGTATTGGTAATTCTTTAGGCCCTTACATTATCTTAAAGGCGACCGGTGTCCACGGAAATCCGAGACTCGTGAGGCCAGCCGTTCCGAATCCCGAAGTGAGGAGGGTTTGCGGTCAGGGTTTAATTATGGTTTGGGTTTAGGTTTAGGGTTTATGGTTTGGGTTTAGGGATTTAGGGTTTTGGGTTTAGGGTTGAGGTTTAGTTAGGGTTTGGGCTCAGGGTTGCGGAGAGCGCGATAGCATAAAGAAGCAGGATTGTCTCCGGTTGGTGGGCGGGTTTAGGGTTGATGCTTGAGGACTTGCTGGTTAGGTGCCGGTCAATTCAGAGATACCAGCGAGAGTCGAGCATTCACTTACTGGAGTTTGCCGGCAAGGTCGACGTGGTCAACGCGACCTTCACTGCGTACAACGAGGCAGCGTGACTGGGCAGAAGAAGGACCGGAAGGAGCGAGCTTGTCACCCCTCGACGTTCGATTTCAACCTGTGCCGGCCTGCTATTGTATACACTACCGGCCAGGTTTCAGATTCGGTGGTTCAGGGCTCGGCAGAAAACGGTCGGCAGCCTCTGAAAACGCAGCTGTTGTCTCCAGGATTGAGAATTAAGGGGACTTAGTGATCACCCGAAGCCCTAAACCCTGCACCCCCCAAATCCGAACCCAACGCCCGAAGCACTGCATCCGAAATCCCAAGCCCCAAGCCCTACGGACCCGAAGTCCTTTGTACGCCTAAGTAAGCTACACCCCAAGACCGGATGATTATTGAGGCCCCTACCCCGAAACCCTACTCCCTAATTACATTGAGCACCAAGGAAGGAAGGGAAGGACGAGTTCGGACGGACGGTTTTCCCTGCTGGGCACTTCCCGATCGAGGCGGATGAGAGCTTTTACGTCGGCGAGGCGCCGTCGGTTTGGGGCTTCGAGGTTCGGGCTTAGGGTTCAAGGTCTTGGGGTTTGGGCTTTTGGAGTCTGGGGGTCTTGGGGCTTTGAGCATGCACATTCTTGATTCAGGGTGCTTGTGGGATCGGGCTGTACTGATGAAATGGCAACACAGAGAACACAACCAGCAGCGAGCGCGGCATCGACAAAGTAGCGTCAGGATGCGGCCGCCAGCCTAAACTCTAAACCGTAAACCCTACAACCCTAAACCCTAAACTTTGGTGCCAGACGGAGGTCGTAAAGTGCTGTGTAGCACCGCTAATTTGCTTCAGCTCGGGTTTGGGAAGTGCGCGTCTTGTTTCGCAATACTGTTCCCCTAGTGTTTCGGAACATGGTTCTTGCAGTACCTAAGCCCGTTAAAACTTACCTAAGAATGAAGGCCCTTCTACTAGCTTTCCACACCTTTGAGTCGTCGAGCGTCAGCTCCGCTAGGAAGCCTACTTCAATCCCCAACCCCTAAGCTAAACTCTTGGAGCCCGAAAGCCCAAACCCAAACCGCCCGCCGCTTCAAAGATTGAAATCTCCAACAGCTCAGCCCCCACTCTTGGTCTGCAAGATAAGCCCGGAAGCGCAAGATCCGAGAGCACCTAAACATAAGGATTCTTCCATTTGGGTCTCAAGGCCCCCTCAACCCTAAAAACCTAAAGCCCGAAGCCTCTAAAGCCTAACGCCTGCTATATAAGGGGGGATTCTTGAAGCCTTTGTGAGATCCTCAGACAGGTCGTCCCCGTCATTCATTACACCATGGGCGGCATCGCGATCAACCCGGAAGGCGCCTTGGTGCCGAAACCCTAAACCCTCAACAATCTCCAGCTTTAGGGTTGAGGGTTTAGGGTGAAGAAAGGGAAATATAAGGCCATCCGTGAATCCTGCAAGCCAGAAACCCTTAATCCCTAACTCCAAGCTCGAATCCCTATGAATCCGAAGCGCTCTCTGGACCCTAATCCCCGCCATCCTTAAGCCATGTGGACCCTGAACCCAACTCTCCAAATCCAGCAGTCCGAAAGCCAACGAGAATAGTTTGCGAGAAACCCTAAGCCCTAAACCCTAAAGGGCCGATTTAACAAAAACATCCCAAAACCTTAAAACCTTCCTCAAATAAAGGCCCCCCTGCCTCCTGAATTTCAGCCTGCCCTTTTCAGTCAACGACAATAAATGAAAACTTTCTGGGCATTAAATGGATGCTATGTGGGAATTTCAGCCTGCGAGGTCAGGTGCTGGACCAGAAGGGTGATCCGATCCCCAAGCTCTATGCCATCGGCGAGGCCGGGCCTCGGCTTCAGGGTTTAGGACGTTTAGGACGTTTAGGAGTTTAGGGTTTAGGGTTTAGGGGTTTAGGGGTTCAGGGTTTAGGAGCTTAGGGTTTAGGGGTTTAGGAGTTTAGGGGTTTAGGGTTTAGGGTTTAGGGCTTCGGGCCTGTGGTGCTGTCCATGGTC
>CAJNDV010003394.1:208-10912 GCA_905221635.1 Symbiodinium sp. CCMP2456
CTAAACCCTAAACCCTAAACTAGAGATGGCGGAAGCGGTGCTGCGGCGGCCGGCCAGTCAGCCGTCGGAGCTCATCGCGCCGCCTGCCTGAGCCCGGTTCGATGTAGTGCGGTGTAGCTTAGTATAGGGGCCTTAATAATAATAATAATGATAATAATAATAATAATAATTATTATTATTATAGTAATAACAACAATAATAATAATTATAGAAATAACAACGATAATAATAATATTATTAATAATAGTAATAGAAATAATAATAATAATTATTATTATTATTAGAATAGGTTTGGGGTATAGTATACCATAACTATAATGAGGAACCCCCCAAAACCCTATGCTAATTCTTAAGGCCCCTACATCAGGGCTCACACCGAGGGTGAGGGACAGGGCGCGAAGCTGCCTCTGGAGGTTTACGGCCCATAAGGGCTGTTAGGATACGGGGTTCTGGCCGGTCGTTCCCGGCCTTCAGGGTGTGGGCCCTATGGTAGTTGAAATGGTGAAGCCGTATGTTGAGGGTGCACGCATTCGTTTTGTGATTCCTACAGGAACTATAAGTAGGATATTACGAAATCAGAGTGCTTGTGATCCCAACTTTACCCTCGTGACTGCACGGCCTGACTCCTAGCTGAAGCCAAACAGGTGCAACATGGAGATCGCGGCCTGTGCAAAGGAGGCTCAAATGAACGCTTAGCTGTTGTGTTGTACGTCAAAGCAGCTTGAGCAGGTCACCATTATGGGTACTGCTTTTGATTTGCTTGGTGCTTTTGTTGTTGTTCTTACCTTTTTGTTTTTTTAAATTGCTTGTGCTTATGAAAGTGTTGATAAGGGTTGTGGGTGAAAGGTTCAGGACGCTGGCTGTCTGACTGCACGAGCATGTTCCTCCCCCTCCTCCTCCTCTACAGAGCTGTCCCTTCTCCTGCTGCTGCTACTGCTACGGTGCCTCCTAGCGCTGCTCCTGTGACAACGACGGCGACGACGGCGGCTAGGATCGTCTTGCTGCCTCTGTCGTCACTACTGGCGAGTAATGATGTGACGATAGAGTTGCTTGCTTGCCCTGCTAACACTAACCTAAACCCTAGACCCCTAAGCCCCTAGAAAGCCGTAGATTTCCTTTTTAGCCCTAAAACTCCTTGCTCCCAAAGCGCGAACCCTTAAATGCAAGCCCTCGCCAACCCGTACTAAACCCTGTTTGCTATTTAACCCCTACACCCGAAGCCCCAAGCCCTAAACCCTTAACCCTGCGCAGGCGCAGTGGGAAGAGGCTTTGCAGAAGCTGGCCGAGCTGCCCCGGAGGTCCTTGCAGCCCAGCACAGTCTCATACAATGCGACTATGCCCTTGGGCGTCCAAAGGGCTTCATTAGGGTTTAGAGTTTAGAGCTTTGGGCTTGGGGTTTTGAGTTTAGGGTTTTGGGTTTATAGAGTTTAGGGTTTACGGTTTAGAGTTCAGGGTTGAGGGGTGTAGACTTTCGGGTTCTCGGAAGGTTGTCGATGAGGGTTTTTAGAAGATTGCAGCCAGCAAACAGGTTCCTCATCACGCTTCTGTAAGGGTTTCTGACGGGCGTTCGAGGTTCTGAAGAACGCCCGTATAACGGCGGCAGAAGTTTTGTCTTGGGCAGGTTGTTATGGAGGTTTTTGCAGGGGTTCTACAGGGCCACATGTCTCCACAAGCAAACTCTCAAACTCTCACCGCAACCCTGCCTACAGTTTGCTGTTGAGAACCCATCCCGAAATCTCGTTTTGCGAAAAGACCGCTGCATCCTAACCGCCCGCAAATCCTAATCCCCTAGCCTTAGAACCTATAGAAACCCTTCGATCATCCAAGATCTGTATCGTGAAGCCTTAGGATTAAGCCCTCAATGCCCCACCCTGAGCCCCACTGAGCTTCTCGTGTAGTTATTGCCAGAAGTGGGGTTGTAAGTTCCCCAACATGGGTTATACCGTGCGGCTTCCCTACTACAGCAACCCCGCTTGCAATCCTACTTATGACTACCCATGGTAAATTAGAGGGCTTACCACCCTCTCGTAGCTACCCACGAACCTCCAAGTAAACCGTCCTGCTGATGCTAAGGACCCTAAACCCTGACCCTAAACCCTAAGCCCTAAACCCTAGATCCTAAACCCTAAACCCTAAACCCTAAGCCCTAAACACTAAGGAAGGCCTGCCAAGGAGCGTCGGAGTGGCAGCTTGCGCTGGCTCTTCTGACGGAGCTTTGTCGAGGCGGTGCCGTCTACGTAGGGTGCTTTCGCTTCGGCTTAGGGGGCTGAGGCCGTCCAGTTTTGTACTGTATGGGGCTTTACTTTCCAATTTCCGGCGTGTGGCTGCTGTTTGACTCCAAGTTTCGATGTTGTGTGCCGATAGAGCATATAATAAACTTAGTCCTTAAGAGTAACTATGTAGGAACCCCTTTAAGGCCTAAGTATATAGTCTATACCCAATATATGCAATAAGAAGATCTGTCAGAGGGACAAGACAAACTTCTACCTGTTGCAAAGAAGGGATAGTGGTGTCTAGCAATCCTACAGATCTACAGTTCCCGAGCGCAGCTCCTGCAATGCTTGAGCACGCAGTCATGCAGCTTGGTCTTAGCGAACTCTCATGGGGTTTAGGTTTTAGGGTTTAGGGTTTAAGGTTTAGGGTGTAGGGTTTAGGGTTTTGGGTTTTGGGTTTGGGGTTTAGGGTTTAGGGGCCAGGGGCCACAGTACAGGCCTCGTACAATTACAATCATGACAGCAGTAACACAGTCGCGGGGCGCATTAGGGTTGTGGGGTTAGGATGTATTCAGGTGCTTCACCTATAGTCTCCATTGTAGTTCCTTTTGGGGGTTACCTCATAGGTTCCTTAATATAATATTGGTTAAACCAAGAAAAGGAACTACAATGGAGACTATAGGCAGGGCTTAAAGTTTAGGGGCACCAGGAGAGGGGACTTTAGGCTCTGGGGTTCGAGGCTTTGGGCCTCCTAGTGGGCAGGCCGAGGGGCTTAGGTTCCCCAGGGGTTCATCTGGGAGAGCGTGTGTGGGGGGGGGGGGGGTTCCTAAGCCCTACACCCCTAAACTCTAATCCCTAAACCCTAAGCCCTAAGCCCTAAAAGGCGGGGTAGGGTTCTGGTGATAAACTTGGCCCGCAGGTGGACTGCAAGCAACGCAGATCTCCTTCAGCAACTTGGGAGAGACCGCGATTTTTGCACTAGAGTACGCCAGACTCTGATCTCTACACTTCTAGACTCTACTAGAATCTAGAATCTGGACACGTAAATCCGAAATTCTGAAGCCTTAACCTTAAAGCCCTTGAGGTCTTCAAACCTCCAACCTGTGAGCCCTGGGTTTTTAGCCCCTATGCACCCTGGGCCATGTAACCCTGAAAGCCTAAAGCCCTAAACCCTCGAGCCCTAAAGCCCTAAAGCCCTAAAGCCCTAAACCCTGAACCCTATAACCCTCAAAATCCCGAAGCCCTAAAACCTTCAAAATCCCTAAGCCCTAAATCCCTCAAACCCTCAAAAGCCCCTAAAAGCCCCTAAAAGCCCCTAAGAGCCCCGGAAGCTCCAAAAAACCCAAGGCACCGCCATCAGCGCCTGTGAGGGGCGGTCGCTGTGGCCAAAGGCACTGGAGCTGCTGGGCTCTCTCGCCGCCAGCGACCTGGAGCCCCTGGTATTTCTAGGGTTTAGGGGCGTCGGGTTTAGGGTTTAGGGTTTGGGGTTCAGGGTTTAGGGTTTAGGGTTTAGGGTATAGGGTATAGGGTTTAGGGTTTAAGGGTTTTGGGGTGTCGGGTTTAGGGTATAGGGTTCAGGGTTTAGGGTATGGGGTACTACAAGGGGCTTGGTTCGGAAATGGGGTTTTCGGGTTTAGGGTCTTAGGTTTTGTGGAATGATATCGGGCTTTCACGCTCTGCTGTTGTAGGAGTGTGGGACTTGAGCACTAAGTCAAGCCTGGGATTTAGGGCAGGTTTGATTTTTTTATAAGGGGTTCTACAGGCTTGTACGAAAGAACATAAGAGTACTTTGGGCTTGTCGCGTCTGTATGGAAGGTTGTTTTTGCACTCAGATCTACACGAAGCCGTTACGGGGTTTGAGACCGAAGCTCCAAGCAAAGCATGGGGTTACCGAAGAGGCAAGCAAACTGGCAACTAGGAACAAGCCAAAAGACTCAACAGCGTCAACCCCTAAACCCTGAACCCTAAGCCCTAAACCCTAAACCCTAGACAATGACAAGACCTAGCAGACTAACGGCTGTGATCATGTTCAGGAGTCTTCATTTAGCAGAGGTGTAAGCATAACAGGAATAGCTTTCATTACACTCCTGAAACCCTCGCACAACCCTAGAATCAAACGGAAGGAGCCGAATCGGATCCTGTGCAACGCGGCCACAGGCCAGAGTTTGGGTTAAAGTAGGGCTTTAATCACTAGAATAGGTTTCGGGGTATATTATACTATACCCATAACCCTAAACCCTAGATAAGGAACCCCCAAATATATTATACTATACCCCTAACCCTAAACCCTATAGATAAGGAACCCCCAAAACCGTACATATTTCAATTATTAAGGCCCCTACATTACGGGCTTTTGGGGGCTGAACAGGCCTCGGGGGTTTGGGGGCTTTGGGGTTTTGGATTTAGAAGGTTTAGGGTTTTGGGGGGATTTATAGGGCTTTTGGGCTTTATTATAGGGCTTTTGGGGCTTTATAGGGTCTTAGGGTTTAGGGCTTCAGGAGGTTTAGAGGTTAGAGTTGAGGGTTTCGGGTTGGAAAATCAGGCTCAGGCTTTAGAGCGCGACAAGCAGTTGCCGGCGCGGTCGTTTGTCAGGTCTTTCTTTAAGGATCTCTTCCCCAAACCCCAAACCCCAAACCCTAAACCCTAAACTCTAAACTCTAAACCAAACCCTAAACCCGGAACCCTAAACCCTAAACTCTAAACCAAACCCTAAACCCTAAACCCTAAACTCTACCCCAAACCCCAAACCCCAAACCCTAAACCCTAAACCAAACCCGAAACCCCAAACCCTAAACCCGAAACCCTGAACCGGCACTGGAAGATTCCTGAAAGCCCACTTCTGCAGGCGTCTGTGCAACCGGGCATGCCTGGGACGCGGCTATGGAACTCACGAAGCGCCTCGGAAAGCAAGGAGGACATACTTGTAAATGCAAAGGGTGACGTGTGGAAAGGTTTGCGGTCTAGGGTTTAGGGTTTATAGGGTTTAGGGTCTAGGGTTTTTGCGGTTAATTGTCGCGTTCAATACATGGAAGGATGTGTGGTTGCACAGGTCTGTGCCTGCAGTGAACTGAACCCTAAACCCTAAATCCTACACCCCAACACCCTAAACCCTAAACCCCTTGCTGTCGAGCTTAAAGACCATACACCTCAAATTATAGGCAAGATGCGCAAAAAAAGCACAGATTCAGAAAAGGCCGGCTCTTTCCTGAGAGATAGAGGTAATATCGGGGCCTCAATAACTACCTATAAAATTTTTTGGGGTTCCTTAAGGTTATTCTGGTATAATGGGCCCCAAAACCCTATTTTGATTATTATAAGGCCCCTGTATTAGTACTTGAGGGCTCCGCAGTTACTCTGAAGACACACTGTCGTTAAGCAGTCCTCGCATAGTCACAAGACCAAGCTTGACTGCCCAAAGCTTCGGACGAAGGAGGCGCGCTGCATTTTCCAAGTACCTGTCTTCTAGACAGGTGGATGAACTGACAAGCCAGGTGTGTGTGTATATATATATATATATTGGGATATACATGTCCTCTGGGCTTCCTGAGATTGGAACGGGTCCAGCATCATGCATACGAAGTCCCTGAGTGCTGAAACCAACACTCCAAACCTCTCAACCCTAAACCCTAAAACCTAAACCCTAAACCCTAAACCCTAAAACCTAAACCCTAAACCCTAAACCCTGACACCTAAACCCTAAACCCTAAACCCTAAACCCAGAGACCTAGAACCTCGGACCCTGGTTCTCTCCACCTGCCTAGCCCAGAAGCCCAAAACTCTAGATTAGAGAGCACAGAAACATATCTAAGTAACCCTAAACCCTAAACGCCTAAACTGAACCCAACCCTCAAAGCCCCTAAAGGGTGAGCATGCTGAAGCAGATTCGCCCCGACAGTGCCTGGATCGCACTGGGATGGTTCTTTCGGGGCTGGAGTGTCAAGGCTTGTTGCTTAATATAGGGGCCGTATATAATTACATCTATTATTTTGGTGGTTTCTTTCCTGTTTTAGCATAAACTACCTCGAAACCCTATTCTAATTATTCAGGCCTCTATATTGCAGGATTTTTGGGTTTGGTCAGGGCTTCGGTGCTATGTAAAAACTACCGGATCCTCTGCTGCTGCCCACTGCCACTAGGGCACCGGCCATCGACAAGTACGTGGGTGGGTCTCTAAACTAGGGTTTAGGGTTTAGGGTTTAGGGTCCTTTTTAGATCCCCAAAATAGTACGGCACCCTTGTAAAAAGGACCCAGAAAGGGACCCTAATTTAGAGAACTACCCATGTGGCTGCGAATGTTTATTTTAAGTGGGACAGTAGATGTAGCTGCATCGGTATTGACCTTGTTGGCAGCAAGAATACTAGTGGTGACCTGCACGGTATTTCTAGTCATTCCAGTCGAGCGATTATACCAAACATGAAACAGCAGGCCTGACATCCAATTAGCGCACCATCAACAACATGACCGCAGTGCCAATAATTAGCAACGGCATGACCTGCGGTTGTCATAGCGTGAGGTGCATCATTCGCCTGGAAGCAAGGGTATCAGGAACAGCGTCATAATCTCTAAGCCCTATAAACGCGAAACCGGGTGCAACCGCATTTGCGACCAGATTTCTCAAAAATGGTCAGCGGAAGGCAGCGATAGCGGCAACGAGCTACCAACATTATCGGTGCTGCTTTTCGGTACTAGAGTGAAAAGGCTGGCCCAATCAACACCGAAGAGATTCAGAGTGGACCTCGATGCCTTTGAGTGCAATCTGAACCGCAAAACCCGAAACCCCACACCATGATCTGAACCCGAACTCCACCGTAAGCTCAAAAGTCCTCCACCTTCAGCCCTACAAGCCAGATGTTGATGCCCCTTTGTAGACACCACGAGCCACCCTCTTGACCAAGCACCCCCTAATAATAACTACGGAACCCGAAAAGACCCTATATCCTACATCCTCAGTTCCCCAAACAACCCAAAACCGCTTGGTAACCCCAAAACCCCTAAACCCTAAACCCTATAAGCCCTATAAGCCCTATGAACCCTAAACGCCAAACCCTAGACCCTATAAGCCCCATAAGCCCTATAACCCCTAAACCCCTAAACCCTAAACCCTAAACCCTAAACCCTAAACCCTAAACCCTAAACCCTAACCCACCTGCCTGAAACCTTTCTTTAAAGAAGCCGAGGCTTTACCTGCACCGTGAGCCTGCGCTTCGACTCCCGGGGTCCGTGGCCGAAAGCACTGCAGGCACCTGTGCGGTTTAGGGTTTAGGGTTTAGGGTTTAGGGCAATTAGGGTTTAGGGTTTAGGGTTTAGGGTTTAGGGCAATTAGGGTTTAGGGTTTAGGGTTTAGGGTTTAGGGGGTCCTCTAAATTAGGGCAATTAGGGTTTAGGATTTAATTGGGTTTAGGAGTTGGGTTTAGGGTTTAGGGGTTCGGGGTTTAGGGCTTAGGGGTTTAGGGGTTTAGGGTTTGGGGGTTTAGGGTTTAGGGTTTAGGGTTAAGAGTGGTTCTCTAAATTAGAGTTTAGGAGTTGGGGTGCCTTTTCAGGGTTCCTTCAAGGGATCTATATAAGGGTTTGGACGGGGTTTCTACAAGGCTACGTGCTACATGGGTAGTTCTTCAAATTCCCCAAAATGGTACGGCACCCTTATCATTATAAAAAACGCAACATAAATAGTTTGGGCTTTCTCATTTGGGGCAGGCTTTCCACGACATGATGAGAGCATGGTGCAGAGAAGATAGATACATAAAGGGAGGTGGCCAAGCATGATGAACGTGGCATGCAGCACGGGGGAGAGCCATGAAACCCTAAACCCTAAACCCCAAATTCTGAGGCGACTGGTAAGCGTGGTTTCTCGTGTGGCCTGTTTCCCCTGGCCTCTGGCCCTTCTGGCGTGGACCGGTACTGAAGTCGGAAAAAGGGGCTCCAAAAAAAAACTAAACCCTAAACCCTGAACCTTAGGCTTGGCAGGCTTCCATTTTAGATTCTTGCTGGTGCTGTACTATGTGTCCAGCTCGCAGGTCTTGTCGTTCAACCTGGACCATGCCGTACAGCAGCTTGGCGCCCGTCACCCTAGCAACGGGAGCCTCAACAATCAATATAGAAGCCTAGATAATTACCCATAGTATTTTTTTTGGGGGGGGGTCCTTATTATGATTATAGTATAATATACCCCTAAACCCTGTTATTGCGGCCCCTACATTAGTGATGTTAGGGCTCCTTCGCACTTTCTTTGGAACGGTCTAGGGTTTAGGGTTTGGGACTTCTTTGTCTGTTTTTGTAATGCTACATGCCAACATCCAAGCAGTATTATTTCAGTTGGAAGTGGTTTGGGCTCCAGAGGTCATGTGGATAATTCTCTGGGCCTGAATAATTGCCAATCTTATTCCTTAGGTTCCTTATCCTTATTATATGACGAGTCATGAGTTAGTAGCACAACATACCCCAAGACCTATTCTATGTATTCAGGCCCCATAATTACGCTGGAGCCCTTATAGCAACCCTTGCGATAGAACCCTCGTAGGCTCCAAAGGAACCTTTGAAGGAACCCTCCTCTAACTATTAAAGCGCCTCATATAGGGGCCTAAATGATTACCAATAGTATTTCGGTGGTTCCTGATTAGAATTACAGTATAACATCCCCCGAAAACCTATTCTATTTATTCAGGTCCCTATATTCTCCGGGGTCCCCCAGGCTCGGCGTGATCTCGTACAACGCCGTCATCAATGTTGCGGCAGCGTGGGGGAGCTGGCTATCGGCACTCCGGTGCACCGGGCAGCTTGAGCAGGTTGGGCTTCGCCTTTAGGGTTTAGGGTTTAGGGGTTTATGTTTTAGGGTTTAGGGTTTAGGGCTTCGTGTTTTGACTTTCTTTGGCATCAGGTTTGACTGAAAACGACAGAATCTGGACACCCGGAGGAGTTGAAGTTGTAGTGGAGGAGGCTCGAGACCTAATATTATGAGTCTGAGTTGGAGCTGCGAAGTTCGAAACCCTAAACCCTAAAACCTAAACCCTAAACCCTAAACCCTAAACCCTAAACCCTAAACCCTAAGCCCTAAACCCTAAACCCTAAACCCTAAACCCTAAAACCAATTTGCAGGGCCGCCTTCGTCCCAGCATGGCAACCCTGCATGCTGCAATGACGCTCAGCTGCAGCCAGAATTGGGCTGTGCTCCACCCCTAGGCCCTAAGCACCAAGCCGCAAGACTTTAAGCCCCAGAGCATAGACACTAAACTCTAAACCCTAAACCCTAAACCCTAAACCCAACCGCTAAACCCCCGAAAAATTCGTTTGAGCACTCGAAGCTCCGAAAGGAAAGCTCAGGCAAAGCTTTGGGTTTTGGTTTTCAAGAAATTACAGTAGAAGCCCGAAAGTTGGAAGCCCAATAGACTCAATCCTTAAGAGGAATGTATAGGAAATCCCAGCACTATTTGTCCTTAGTCCGGTTTCCAACTTTTGGGGGCTTACTGTACATGGTTTAGGGAGTAGAGGGTAGAGTACCCAAAGAGTGTAGCTGGAGCAGCAGCTCAGCGTTGGGATGCTTCTTCCACCTGACAGCCTTGACTTGTCTGTCTGACTTCTAGACCTAAATTGCGAGATCTATAGACCCGAGAAGCTCGAACATAAGGTACTTTACTTTGACGTAGCTTAGACATGTCTTGCAAGCATGCCGCATGCAGGGGTAAAGACTAATCAAACACTTCTTGGAAAGCCAGGCCAGCGGACAATCCTGAGGAGCCCCTACAAACACTGCGCAAAGCCACAGAAAGGTTTAGGGTTTAGGGTGGAGGGGTTCAGGCGTTTAGGGTTTAGGGGTTTAGGCGTTTAGGGTTTAGGATTTAGGGACATGAAGCTGGGTTTGTTCGAGGAAGGCATGCCAGCAAGCGGGCAGATGGCAGCGAGTTCTCCAGTCCCTTCACCGGCTGCACCTGCAGGGCAGGGGGCTAAGCCTCAGAGGGTTCTGGGCTTGGCGGCTTCGTGATTTTTTGGCTCGGGCACTTTAGAAGTTTAGTGGCCTTGGGTTTAGGAGTTTAGGAGCAGGAGAGGGAGTTTTCATCACCGCCGTCACAGACACGTCGTCATCGGAAGGCTAGTAAGTACGTACATGTGCACATATGATGTTGTTTATGTACAGGGGCATGACAAATTGACACACGGGCATTTGTACACGTAAGTACGTAAAGGCTCTGGAGTATGTCTTTCGTTCAGTGGAGACACCAACAGGGTTACGGGTGTGGGCTTCTCGCGAGATTCCAACGGCTGCTCGGAGTGTTTTTTGGAATTCCTGACGAGACGGTTATTGCCGGTATTATTGTTGTAATGTCTTCGTTTTTTCGGCAGCAAGGTCAATACTAACGTCTCAGCATTCGTTCTTAGTCATGTACACATGCATTATGTGGATGCGCACACAACCACACATTGAAGTACAGACGTACGTCTGTGTATATATTTACACACACACGAAGATATATATCTATATATATATAGATATACATA
>CAJNDV010003398.1:0-10905 GCA_905221635.1 Symbiodinium sp. CCMP2456
AGGCAACTGGCAGAAACAGAAGGAGCCAAAATGCGTGAAATTTTGGGCAACAATATTTTCGGGGAGGAAAATCAAACCCTGGAGGAGGTGGTAGGCCTTGCGCTGCACAAGAAAAATTTCACGGTGGCTACTGCCGAAAGTTGCACGGGCGGCAGCATTGCTTCAGCCATAACCTCAATTGCCGGTTCGTCAAGCTATTTTAAAGGCAGCATTGTGGCCTACAGCGAAGCGGTTAAAACAAAATTACTCTCAGTGCCGGAAAGCACTATCCATGAGCACAACGTGGTTTCTGAAGAGGTGGCTTTGGCCATGGCCCACGGAGCAAAGAAAAGTTTGGCGGCCGATTTCGGGCTGGCAACCACCGGTATTGCTGGCCCTTCCGGGGGAACGGAGCAACGGCCCGTGGGCACAATTTGCATTGCGGTGGTAGGGCCGGGCTTGGAGAAAAGCCGGTGCTTTAGGTTTGGAAATCATCGCGGGAGGAATATAAAGCGAGCCACTTTAATGGCTTTGGACATGCTGCGCAGAGAAGTGCAAAAGCTAGAAGCCTTAGAAAATTAGAAGCGCCCTTCACCCGGGATGAAGAAAGTATCGGGCACCAATAAAATTGCCTCGCATTTAGCTTTGTGAGAGAAAAAAACTTTGCTTAATTTTGCAGACCAAATTTTTTAGAAGCAGAAACCATGTCAAGAGTTTGTGAATTAACTGGTAAAAAGGCCATCACGGGTAATAGAGTTTCATTTTCAAACAAGAAGAACAAGCGCAAGTTCAATGTAAACTTAACCAAAAAGCGCTTTTATATACCTGAGGAAGACAAGTGGATTACCTTAAAGGTTTCTACTTCTGCATTAAAGAATATAAACAAGAAAGGAGTTTCTGCTGTAATAAAAGAAGCTCGCGCAAAAGGTTTTTTAACCAAGTAACAGCTTAAAGTTTAAAGCATTATGGCTAAGAAAGGCAATAGAGTGCAAGTAATTATGGAGTGCACCGAACACAAGAACAGCGGTATGCCTGGTACTTCACGCTATGTGACTACCAAAAACAAAAAGAATACTCCTGACCGTTTGGAATTGAAAAAATTCAATCCCATTTTGAAGAAAAAAACTGTTCACAAAGAAATTAAATAAGCCATGGCAAAGAAGGTAGTAGCAACACTAAAAAAAGGTGATTCGGCCCAATTTACCAAAGTGGTAAAGATGGTAAAGTCGCCCAAGTCTGGTGCTTACACATTTGAAGAGCGCATCGTTAACAAAGATATGGTGAGCGACTTTTTCAAAGACTAAGTTTGTGCCTTGAGAAAATTAGTAGCCGCTCTCTCGCAGAGCGGCTTTTTTTGTTTACACAACTCGCATAGAAAAGGCCCGGTTGAGGCAATTTGCATCAATCTCCCATTTACCGTCTATTTCAGATATTTGCCCTCATTTTCAACGTAGCATGGGATTATTTGACAAAGTATTTTCGAGAGAACCTAAAAAGGAAAAATTAGATAAGGGGCTTGAAAAAACCAAGAGCAGTGTTTTTGGTAAGCTCTCTAAGGCGGTAGCCGGTAAAAGCCGGGTAGACGAAGAGGTTTTAGACGAGTTGGAAGAAGTGTTGGTTACCTCTGATGTGGGCGTTGCCACCACCATAAAAATCATTCAGCGCATTGAAGATCGCGTAGCGCGCGACAAATACCTGGGCACCTCGGAACTCAATGAAATATTGCGTGAAGAAATTGCCGGCCTGCTCATAGGCGATGACAAAGAGGCCACCGACTTTTCCATTCCCCTGAAAAAACCCTACGTTATCATGGTTGTGGGGGTTAATGGTGTGGGCAAAACCACCACCATTGGCAAACTGGCCTACAAGTTTAAATCGGCCGGCCTTAACGTGGTTTTAGGGGCCGCTGATACATTCCGCGCAGCAGCGGTAGACCAATTAAGCATTTGGAGCGAAAGAGTGCAGGTACCCATTGTGAAACAGGCCATGGGTTCAGATCCGGCTTCGGTGGCCTATGATAGCGTGCAGCATGGAGTAAAACACGATGCCGATGTGGTGATAATTGACACGGCCGGACGACTGCACAACAAGGTTAACCTGATGAATGAGCTGGGAAAAATAAAGCGCGTGATGCAAAAGGTGGTGCCCGATGCCCCGCATGAAGTTTTGCTGGTGCTTGATGCTTCAACCGGGCAGAATGCCCTGGAGCAGGCCAAACAGTTTACGGCCACCACAGAAGTTACCGCTCTGGCCTTGACCAAACTTGACGGAACCGCTAAAGGCGGTGTGGCCATCGGAATTTCAGACCAGCTGCAAATTCCGGTGAAATACATTGGGGTGGGCGAGCAAATGGAAGACTTGCAAGTATTTAACAAACGCAGTTTTGTAAACAGCCTTTTCGGCAATTAAGCCCGTAAATGGTATTATGGGCTATCAAAACCAAGCAATGCTTGATTTTGGATTAAACATATTTTGAATGTATGCGGACAAAAACACGCAAAAAGAATAAAATCAATATTGTAACCCTGGGGTGTTCTAAGAATATTTACGACAGTGAAATTCTTATGGGGCAGCTCAAAGCCAATAAGATGGCTGTTGCACACGAAGAAGAGGGCAACGTAGTGGTTATAAATACCTGCGGTTTTATTGACAATGCCAAAGAAGAATCGGTAAATACCATATTGGAATTTGTTGACCGCAAGGAGCGAGGGGAGGTGGATCAGGTTTTTGTTACCGGTTGCCTGTCGGAGCGCTACAAGCCCGATCTGGAAAAGGAAATTCCGAATGTAGATAAGTATTTCGGTACACGTGATCTGCCACTATTGCTCAAGGCGCTGGGCGCAGATTACAAAAAAGAGCTGGTGGGCGAACGACTGACAACCACCCCGCGGCACTTTGCCTACATGAAAATATCTGAGGGCTGCGACCGTCCTTGTTCCTTTTGCGCCATTCCGCTTATGCGCGGAGGACATAAAAGTACGGCCATAGAAGACCTGGTTACGCAGGCGCAGAAACTGGCCGCCAAAGGCGTAAAAGAGCTCATTTTAATTGCGCAGGATTTAACCTATTACGGCCTTGATTTATACAAAAAGCGAGCCCTGGCCGATTTGCTGAAGGAATTGGTGAAAGTGGAAGGGATAGAGTGGATTCGCCTGCACTATTTGTTTCCCACCGGATTTCCGGAGGAAGTGCTGGATGTAATTCGGGAAGAGCCGAAAGTTTGCAATTATATAGACATCCCATTGCAGCACATTGCTGATCCGGTTTTGAAATCAATGCGCAGAGGCACTACCAAGGCTAAAACCGATAAACTGCTGCGCATGATGCGCGAAAAGGTTCCGGGCATAGTCATCAGAACCACTTTAATTGTGGGCTATCCCGGAGAAACCGAAGAAGATTTCCAGGTATTAAAAGATTGGGTAAAGGAGATGCGTTTTGAACGCCTGGGAGTATTTGCCTACAGTCATGAAGAAGATACCCACGCGTTTAAGTATGAGGATGACGTTCCGGCCGAAGTGAAACAGCAAAGGGCCGATGAAATAATGGCCATTCAGCAGGAAATTTCATCTGCGCACAACCAAAGTATGGTTGGGCAGCGCTACCGGGTATTAATTGATAGAGTGGAGGGCGACTTTTTTGTTGGTCGTACCGAATTCGATTCGCCAGACGTGGACAACGAGGTGCTAATTTCAGCCGATTATTTGCGTGTGGGTGAATTTGTGGAGGTAGAAGTTACCGATGCCAGCGATTACGATTTGTTTGCGGTTCCGGTAATGGCCAAAGCCGAGGCCTAAATATCCTCTCGTTTCTTAAACCGCAAACCGCCCCCGGCATTGGCTACTTTTTGCAGCCCGGCCATTTTAAGTGCGGCAACGGCACATTCTACCCCTTTGTTGCCATGTTCACCGCCAGAACGCGCTCTGCTCTGTTCAATGGTATTATCGGTGAGCACACAATAAATTACCGGAGTATTGTATTGCAGGTTAAGCTCTGTAACGCCATGGGTAACGCTTTGGCATACATAATCAAAGTGCTTGGTTTCCCCTTGAATTACCGTGCCGATAACAATAATGGCATCGTACTTCTCTCTTTGGCAAAGCAGCTTGGCCCCGTAGGTTAGCTCCATGGAGCCCGGTACATTGAAGCGCTTGATTTTCATCCCCTTGGCCCCGCAGGCCTTTAAGGTTGAAATAGCCCCTTGAGCCAGCGAGTTTGTGATTTCGGCATTCCATTCGGCTACCACCAAGCCAAACTCCATCTCCGATGCATCGGGGAGTTCTGAGGCATCAAAATCAGAGAGATTTACGGAGGAAGTAGCCATGGTGCTTAAAGTTTTGCTTCTACGCGAGCGATGTACTTTTCTATATCAGCGCCTTGCTTAGAGTCTGAAAAATCAGATTTAATGCGCTCAAAATAATCTTTAGCGGCATCAAACTCACCTTGCATTTCGGCTACCAAGCCAGCTTTTTGCAAGTAATAAGGTACTACCAGGGCATTGTCAGATTCGCGCGAAGCCTGATCGTAGTATTCAAGGGCTTCTTCCGTTTGCCCCAGTTCCATAAAGGCATCGCCAATGGCGCCCACGGCCATTACTGACAAGATGGGATCATCGGTATTAAATTCGTCAAGCAGGCGAATGGCGTTTTCGTATTGGCCCATTTGCAGGTAAGAAACTCCTGCGTAGTAGTTGGCCATGTTGCCGGCTTTGGTATTGCTGTATTCGTCTGCAATTTCCAAAAAGCCCATGCGGCTGCCAATACCGTTTACGGCCTGCTCTAGTGAGTCGGCTTCAAACAGTTGTTGCGCATCAAATATGGCGCGCTGTGCCTCTTGTTCCAGTGGTTTTAGATAAAGCCTGGTGTAGGCGAAATATCCGGCCACAATCACAAAAATAGCCAGCGCTACCCCAGTTAGTGCTTTACCATTTTCTTCGAAAAAACGCTCGGCTTTAGAAATACTTCCACCTACGTCAACTAAAACTTCATCCTCTTGTTGCTTCTTTTTGGCCATTTGTTCACCGGATTTTAAGACCGGCAAAATTAAATTTTTTTTCTGTTAGCCAAAGTTTTTAGCAGCTTTACGCGAAGGCTTATTTTCGTGCCCGCATGTATCTTGAAAATTTACACCTCTTAAATTTTAAAAGTTGGCCGGAAGCCGACTTTGAATTTAGCCCAAAGCTCAACTGTTTTGTGGGCCTAAATGCTTCTGGTAAAACCAATTTATTAGACGCCATACACTACCTGAGCCTCACCAAGAGCTATTTTAGCAATGCCGACACGCAAAACATAAAGGAGGGCCAAGATTTCTTTGTGATTGAGGGCACTTTTTTTAGAAAAGACAAACAGGAGCACATTCATTGCGCCCTGAAAAAAGGCCAGAAAAAACTTTTGCGGAAGAATAAAAAGGAATACGAAAGGCTTTCCGATCACATTGGCTTGTTTCCCAGCGTGGTTATTTCACCTTACGACAGGGATTTGATAACCGAAAGTTCGGAAGTGCGCAGGCGCTTTATGGATAATGTAATTAGCCAGGGCGACAACCAATACCTCTTTCATCTAATGCGCTACAATAAGGCACTTCAACAGCGCAATACTTTATTGAAATACTTTGCAGCCAACCATCATTTTGACAAAGATGCGCTAGCCGCCTACGATGATCAGCTCAACGAGCATGCTGGGCCCGTGCTAGAAAAAAGGCAGGAGTTTATTGAAAAACTTCGGCCCAAAATCACCTATTTTTATGAAGTAATTGGCAGCAAACGGGAAAATGCCGGCTTACACTACCAAAGCCAGTTGCTGGAGGCCAATTTGCAGGATTTGCTGCACCAGAATTTAGCCAAAGACCGAATAAATCAATACACTTCCGTGGGATTGCAGCGCGACAATCTTACTTTTGAGCTTGACGGCCGCAGCGTGCGCAAGTTTGGTTCGCAAGGACAGCAGAAGTCTTTTTTAATTGCCTTGAAACTGGCACAGTACGAGTTTTTGAAGGAAAAGCAGAATACCGTACCCGTTTTGTTATTGGATGATATTTTTGATAAGCTTGACGAAGAGCGCGTGGCCCAATTGGTAAAATTGGTTCACGATGAAGATTTCGGCCAAATATTTATAACCGATACTCACCCCGAGCGCACCGAAAACCTGGTTAAGGAAATAGACGCGGATGCTCGGATTTTTAACATAAACCACCAGCCATGAGACGCGATAACGAACTTTCAATAGGCGATGCCATAAAAGGTTTTTTGCGGGCCAATCAGCTTGATGATAAACTGCTGGAAACGGAAATTTACCAACGCTGGGAGGAATTGGCTGGCCGGGAAATTAATCTGAAAACAAAAAAGGTACGCTATCAGAAAGGGGAGTTGAGCGTGTTTTTGAGCTCATCGGTGGTGCGGCAGGAGCTCAGCATGCGCAAGGAAGAATTTCGGGCCGAATTGAATATGCGCCTGAAAGGCCGGCCGGTACGAAAACTCCATTTGCGGTAAAAGCATAAAAAAAACCCGCAACAAGGCGGGCTTTTTATTTTGCTTGCGCAAGGCTTAAAATCGCTCGCGCTTGGAGAAGAAGAAATCGCCTTCAATAGCAGCGTTTTCATCAGAATCACTGCCGTGAACTGCGTTGGCGGCAATGCTTTCAGCGTACATCTTGCGGATAGTGCCCTCATCGGCTTTGGCCGGATCAGTAGCACCGATTAACTTGCGGTAGTCTTCTACGGCATTGTCTTTTTCAAGGATGGCTGTAACAATGGGTCCGCTGGTCATATAGTCAACCAAATCCCCAAAGAAAGGCCGCTCGCGGTGAATGTCGTAAAAGGCCTCAGCATCTTTCCGCGAAAGCTGGGTGAATTTCATCGCAGTAATGCGAAAGCCAGATTCATTGATTTTTGCCAAAATCGCACCGATGTGTCCGTTTTCTACGGCATCGGGCTTTATCATGGTGAATGTTTTGTTTTCTGCCATCGATCTTCATTAATTTTTAGGAGCGGCAAAACTAAAAACTTTAAAACGTTTATACCGCTTTAATCCCGTAAACAAGATGTTAAGTAATTTGGATTATCTAATTTCGCGAACCTGAATAAATGCTTTTGGCAACAAACTTGCTTGTTGTCTTAAACGTATTAGGTAAAGTTAATTAACAATTAAACTCAACAATAACTATGAAGAAGCTTAGATTTTTAGCTCTTGGCTTGGCAGCAGTTTCTGCCACGCTTTTTACCTCTTGCGAGGATGATTCTACCAACAACCCCTTAGGTCCTTCTCTTGTAATTACTGAGACTAGCGGTGCAACCGTATCGTCCGACCAATTGGTTATTCAACAAGGTGCGAGCCTTAGCTTTGCTATGGAAGCGCGCAAAGGCGATGCCGACATGCAAGAGCTTACCATCAGCGTAAGTGGCTCAAACTCGGTAAGTAGTATTCCTACCACCAGCAGTGGCTATGTTTTTATCAACGGTACCTACGAATTTGAACGTTCAAACGAAGAAAACTACCGCGACACCATAGTATTTGCATCTGCAGGTTTAAACACCGGATTAACCGAGTATACTTTTACCGTTACTGATGAAGACGGTGAATCAACCACCGAGTCTATTACTGTACGTGTGGATCCCGCTACTACTCCTTTGAGTTCAGATAAGTCATTTGAATGGGAGCGTGTAGGTGGCAACGCGGCTACCGGTTTAAGTCAATTTGGCTTAGAGTGGACTTCAAACAGCAGCACCAGTGCAATTGTAAAAACCGATGCCGCTACTCGTTTTGTAGAGCTTGATGGCGTTTCTTACACAAGCATTACCACCGAGCAGGAATTGGCAACGGCTATTGATGGAGGTACTTCTATTACCGAGTACACGGGCGTATCGGCTCAGCAAAGCCAAAGCAATATTGATGATGTACTGGGAGTAACCTACCAGGGTGAAAACTACATTTTATTGGTACAAAGCTCTCAGGTATCTTCTGGAAGCCAGGGAACTACCATTAAAATTACCGGTATTTACAAAAACTAATTTGTAGATCACTTTTTCTATATAACCCCGGCCAATGTGCCGGGGTTTTTATTTTTGCAAGCTATGAAAGTTGATATTCTGGCCTTTGGGGCCCACCCAGACGATATAGAATTGAGTTGCGCAGGAAGCCTGGCCATGCAGGTGGCTAAGGGATACACCTGTGCGGCCGTTGATCTTACCCAGGGCGAGTTGGGCACCAGGGGCACGGCCGAAATCAGATTGCAGGAGGCGGCTCAGGCGGCCGAAATTATGGGCCTTAGTGCCCGCGAAAACCTTAAAATACCGGATGGTACTTTTGTAAACAACCACGAAAACCAATTGAAGGTAATACAGGTAATTCGCAAATACCGTCCTGAAATAGTGTTGTCCAACGCTCCAACGGATAGACATCCGGATCATGGGCGTGGGGCCGAGCTGGTAAAAGTGGCCAGTTTTCTAGCGGGCTTGCGAAAAATAGAAACCACATGGGAGGGCCAAGCGCAGGAAGCTTATCGGCCGCAGCAACTGCTTCACTACATTCAGTTTCAAAATTTGAAACCCGATGTGATCGTAGATATTTCTGGCTTTATGGACAAAAAGCTGCGGGCCATACAAGCGTATAAATCGCAATTTTTTAATCCTGATTCAAGCGAGCCGCAAACGGTAATAAGCTCTAAGAACTTTTTAGACAGCGTAACCTACCGCGCCCAGGATATGGGCCGCCTAATCGGAGCTGAACACGCGGAAGGTTTTATAAAGTCGCAGGATTTGGGCATCAGCGACTTGATGCATCTTTCTGGAGTACGCTAGCGTACACCTCTGAAAACTGCTGAGCAATGGCCTCCGTGGAGTATTGGGCGTGGGCTTTTTGCACGATACTTTCTTTATTCCAGCCAAAGGCAGCGGCTAATTTCAAGAATGCTTTCTTCAGTGCCATTTCATCTTTGGGCGCAACCAGTAAGCCGTTCGATTCATCAATTACTTGAGGAATCGCTCCCACCCGGGTAGCGATAACGGGAAGTCCGCAGCACAGGGCCTCCAGTAGTACCACGGGTTGGTTTTCTACGTTGCTGAAAAGAACAAAGCCATCGGACTTTTGCATTTCACGAGCTACTTCTGTGGGCTTCATTTCCGGCAATATTTCCACTTTTTGAGGATCAAGGCCAGCGCGGGTAATTTCTTCCCGCAGCCAAAGAATATCACCGTCCCCTCCAATGGCCAGCATGATATCCGGATCCAAATCGGCCGCAGCCTTAAAACTGTGCAGCAGGCCAGTAATGTTCTTTGTGCTATTTTGCAGAGTTGAAATGTGCAAAAAGCGAAAAGGCTTTTTTGCTTTTACCGGCAGTGGTTTAAAGCGTTTGGTGTTTACTGCGTTGCCAATTACCCGGTAGGGGGTATGTACGCCCATATCCTGAATGGCCTTGCCCAGTTCATCGCTCACGGGTAAAAAATGCGCAGCCCGATTGTAAATTCGCTTGAGAATGATTTTTTGAAACGCCTTCCATTGGTGATCTCGGTAAGAGAGGAAACCGGAAAAATGCTCAGACACCACTAATGGATACGGCAAGGATTGCGCAAAAACGGCAGCCGGATAGGCAACGTGCAGGTGCACCAGTTGCGGACTAAATCCTTGTTCTTGGATAAATCGCCAACCGCGTTGCAGGGCTTGGCGCAAACTTAGCAAGGGGAAAACCTTTTTGAAATAAACCCTAACGATAGTGTAATTTTCCCGCTCTTCGATTTCCAGGCCTTTGGTAGAACTCTCGCAGGCATAGAGCACATACCCAGGGTGATGCGCACTTATGGCTTCAATATGGTTATGAATAAAGTTGCCCAGCGTGGGGTGCTCCCTTGAAGGAAACCAACTGCAAATGTGAAGCACCTTGCTCATTGGGCAAATTTACAATGTTGGAATGGCTTTTTTGTAAGAGAACAAAAGGGATGAAATCAAATTTGCGGAATGTGGCTCACTACGATTCGGTAGATCATTGGTCTGACTGATATAGAATTTATCGTGCGGTTCAGAATGAAGAATATAAACGTGAAACATCAGCGGTTAATAGCTTAGATATCAAAAATATAAAATCTACTGTGTCCTTTTTTTGGGAGCTAGTAGGTGGTTTGTCCGCAGAAAGAAATGTTTTTTCAAGGGAAGAAGTAGGGGGGACGCTTGTGGTAATTGTAAAGCAATGTCGTGTTAAGCGCTGGCACAGACGCTTACGGTCTGTGCCAACAAAAAAAGCCCTGAACCGGGCCTTTTTTGTTGGGTTGCAGACGCTGCGGTCTGCATCGCGACCAAAAGCTCGCTTTTGCGTCACGACTCGAACTATGCGTATTTGGTTATAAAAGCTTCAAGTTTGATTCGATTTAGGTTTTTCAATTTTTTCTCCAATGGCATGGCTTCGGATCGCGAAGGTTTAGGCAGGCTTAGGACGATTTTCCACGGACAGTACGGGGAAGTGTACTTTTCATATCCTGCATTATGCCGCTCAACACGTTTAGTAAGATCATTGGTTTGTCCGATATAGAACTTATCGTGGGATTGCGAGTACAAGATATAAACAGAATAAGCCAAAGTTTATGATTTTTTAGGCAACACTAATGTACTAAAACGGAATGAAGCGAAGTGGTTTGGCAATCAGACGCTTATGGTCTGCTCAAAAAATGAAGCTCGGAAAACTGGAAGTACACACGCAGACAGTCTGCACTGAATAAGAAGATCCAAGAGCGTTGGTGGCGCAGACGCTTCGGTCTGCATCGCGACCAAAAGCTCGCTTTTGCGTCACGACTCGAACTATGCGTATTTGGTTATAAAAGCTTCAAGTTTGATTCGATTTAGGTTTTTCAATTTTTTCTCCAATGCCATGGCTTCGGATCGCGAAGGTTTAGGCAGGCTTAGGACGATTTTCCACGGACGGTACGGGGAAGTGTACTTTTCATATC
>CAJNDV010003400.1:0-10690 GCA_905221635.1 Symbiodinium sp. CCMP2456
AGCTCAGTAGTGCGTCTACACCTGTTTGCGAACATGAACAGCTTCCAGAAAGTGTCTAGAGAGATCTCAGTGTCGATGCTCGCCTTACAGTGAGCGAGTGTGCTGGGGACCGGGCTGCTGTGTACGAGGCCTGCTGTAAAAGGGCTGATTTAGGGTGGCGTGGGGGCTGGGGTTCAGAGTTTTGTTGGATGAAGTTCGGGAATTCTGATGGCAGGTAATTCAGAGCTTTAGGGTTGGACTTGAGGATTCGGGCTTTCGGTGGTTTTGGTGCCCTCACAGCCCTAAAGCCTAAAACCTAAAACCTAAGCCCCATATGGAGGTTGGGTTTCAGTCTGGCCGTGCTACGGGCGTTGTGTGGCAAGCAGGCTTGGGGGTCTCGTGGTTCAGGTGTTTGAGGCTGTTTCTGTCCGGGCTGAGTCGCTGCAGACCAGATGCCAAAGGGCTGAGACTGTCTCCAATTCCCTAATTAAAGCTCCCAAAACCACACAATCACACACGCACACAAACACCCACCCACCACCGAACCCTAACGAAACCCCTAAACAAAGAACCCCTAAGCCAAGCAGCCCAAAAGGCACGAGGCCGCCGTGGAAGATCTTCAGCGCCTTCTGGAAATCGAGCCTGGCAATGCCCAGGTTTGGGTGAGGGTTAAGTTTAGGAGTTTAGGGGTGAGGGTTTACTGTATTTCGGGTTGCAGATTGTTGAGGTTTGTGGGTTTAGGTTCCAGGGGTTTTAAGGCGTTAACGGCTTAGGGTTTGGATGGTATTAAGCTACAGCATCTAGGTCTCGGAGCTGGAGGACCGCATCTGCAGCGCTCCGAACAACAGTGCCATGAGAAGGCTTGCCTTGCTAGATGCCCAAACGGGCAAAATCTTGTTTCTGGGAGTTCCCGAAACTGGAGGAACCATGTGGTTCGACTTCAGGGCGGAGCAGAATCAAAGAACCCCTCGCCCAATTCACCCAGAACCTCAAGGAGTGACCAGAGTTTGAGGCTTCGGGCTTAGAGCCCTGGATGTGAATCGGAACCTTGATGTCCTCGCACCTACGAGGCTTCACGTTCGGGCCCAACAGGAGGGCAAAGATTTCATTGGACGACATCTTCCACAGTGTATCTATACACATGTGGTGCTTGAATGTACCTGCCTCTCGCCTGACCATGTATTTCGTGTCCTCTCTGCATGTGCATGTGCATCTGCGCGTATGTGTATGTGTATACATATACATGTAGATTTATATCTACATGCTAACATACATGCATAGTTACATACCTACATACGTACATACATACGTACATAGATACACACATACACACATACATGCATACGTACGTACATACATACATAGCTGCTTACATACCCACATTACATTACATTACATTACATTACATTACATTACATTACATTACATTACATTACATTACATTACATTACATTACATTACATTACATTACATTACGTACATACAGACATACATACATATGAACCTGCCAGTGTATGTGTACATTTGTGCATCCACACAAACACACACGCGCACACACACACACATATGTATATATATATATATACATACATACATACATACATACATACATACATACATACATACATACATACATACATGTATATACGTGTGTGTGTGTGTGTGTACGTGTGTGTGTGTAGGTGTGTGTTTTTTTGGAGGGTATGTCTCTGTGTGTGGGTATGCATAAAGATGACGACATCAGCAGATATATCGATATGTAGGCAGGCAAAACCGAATATGATGTTGTCTGCCTCTTTGCCGATTGTCAGTCTGTATGACTGTACTTATGCTGAAGGTGAAGAAGAAGGAACCCGAAGTGAAGTTCCTGCATAGCAACATCATGCAACATCTTCCATTGCAGTTTGCGACGCCATGATTCCTTACACATGCATGTTCACATTCAGACGTACGGGCACAAACGCACCCTTACGCCGGTAAGAGTGCCATTCAGGCCCACCAGTTGCTCCGAGAGGCGCGCCATAAACTCCGGAAGCAGGACGGCAACAAATGGAATACTAGATCACTCTCGCCTTGGGTTCTTTATTATAGTTTGAAAGGGATCTTTATTATAGTTTGAAGCCTTGAACCCTAAACCCTGAGCCCTGAAAGCCTGGAGCCCTGATCAGGACAAGGAGAGCTCAAAGACCTTCTCGCGGATGTGCGGAGGTCTCGGCTCCATGCCCGAGCGCAGCGACCGAAGGGCCGCTAGGCTGGGGTTTTTAGGGTTTAGGGATTAGGGTTTAGGATTTAGGGTTTAGGGTTTAGGGTTAAGGGTTTATAGGGTTTAGGGCCCAGCGGCGCAAGCGTTTTCTTTCCTCTGATATCCTCACCTTCTCACCAAAATAGACGTTCTTTGAGGTCCAGAGTCCTTGCAGCACACCTTTTCTGGGCAAGTTGCGTTTTTGACAACTTCACGGGAAAACGTAAAACGGGTCTCTGGAGCGGTTTTCGCAGCCGAGGATGACGACCTCGTGGTGGCTCCCAACCTGGAGGAAGAGTACGCGAAGCTTTCACAGAAGATCGGCGTTTCAGTGGATCGTTTAAAGCCAACCACATAAACTGATCTTTTTGCGAACTACGATGGACAGAGAGGAGTCCCAAGAGGTGCCTCCGCAAAACTGGATGCAGGATGGGAAGAGTCACGAGAAGAAGTGCGTGATGGAGTAGCCGACACGGGCTTGAGGCCTCCAGGCCCTGATGAGCTGCGACGAGGTTCTGGGAGGATTATGGCACGATGATGCACGGCCCTGCGCGGGAAAACATCCAGATCCAGCCGCTATGTTCCGCTATGGGGTTTTTAAGCCATTCGCCTGACCCAGGTTATGCTGCCACCGGACCGAGCATATTTAGTTTTGGTTACGATCTTCTGACTGGATTTCGGATATCAGCTAAACTTAACAGGGGTGACCCCAGGGTGCCCCCGCACAGCACAAACATGGAGCATAAACAAGGCACCATGTCGTTGAGAATTGGGAAGCCTTTGTCTCAAATAGTGAAAATATGGAAACCTAGTTGTTCAAACGACGAACGGCTGCTGATAAGGAGAAGAAAACCAAGACCAAGTAAAGATCCCACACGGGAAAAGGGCCGAAGCCGTGGTGGGGCAGTCCCGATTACATAAATCTAAACCCTAAACTCTAAATCGGGCATTCGTCAGGCCATTGGTGTCCGGATGCGGCATCAAGTCCACGAGAGTGCAGTTGGTGGAATCGCTGTGAAGAAGGACTCGGTTTACAGGGATGCCTGGACTCACCTGGGCCTACCGATTGTGTGAGGAACTGCGGTTGTCATGGATGATCCAGAGGCACAGGCTCAAGGCCTAAATTATGAAGTGACTTCCAGGAGCCACATCTGTGAACTGGCCCCTCGGTCACATCGAGCTTTGGTTTTTGTTTAGGAATCATGGGAATGGGGATCTACCTATCTGTGGTCCTGCATCTTACATCCTACAGCCTCGCGCCCAAACTCTTTGACAGGGGCCAGTAATAACTAGCGACATTATCCCTTAGAACTCCTTGAAACAAGCCTACTGTAGAATCCCCACCAGGTACACATTGGGTCTCACCTCAGCGGTCGCCGTGCCTCTTACGCTGGAGTTCCATCTCCACCTCCTCTTCCGCCGTCCAGTACACGAGCAGATCTCCTTCAAGTTCCTTCAAGGCGGTTTTGCGCTTAGCGTTAGTCTGTGGGTGTTTAGGGTTCGGGGGTTGAGGCTTTTATGGTTTCGGGCTTAGGGTTAGGGCCTGCTAGCGTTTGGGGGTTTAGGGTTCGAGGGTCGAGGCTTTTATGGTTGAGATGCAAGCTTCGGCGATTGCACAAGTCCTGATGCAAAACGAGTTGGGAAGCAAGCATGACTCGGGGCTGCCGATGCTATTTCTCATCAGCCCCCAAAACTAGAAGCCGGAGAGGCCCAGGAGTCGAAGATCCAAAGTGCCAAATAAACCAGAGGCCACCTGAAACCCTAAGGCCTAAGCCCTAAACCTTAAACCCTAAGACCCTCAACGCTAAACCCTAAACCCTATAAGCCCCAAACCGTGCAGGCATGACTGCCCCCTGCTTGATTCTCCTCTGCACCACATTGGTCATGGCGTGGTTGGTCATGCCACTCGTGGCCCTGGCCAAGACCCTAAGGTGCACTTGAGAATTGTTGTTGTTTTGGGTTTTGGGTGGTTTAGCTTTTAGGTTTGAGGGCATCATGACCGACATGAGCCTCACTTAGATGTAATTAAACTCTTAGAATGCGTGTGCGTACATAATACATACACAAACATACATCTACAAACACACACACACACATCTATCTATATGTATATACACACACGCCGCGCGGTGGATATATATATATATACACAGACATATATGTGTGTGTGTGTATGTTTCGCTAGGCTATTGTTCATTGGTGGAAGTCCCACGAGCTGTCCAGGACCTCCATACTCGTCTACTCGATCGCTAGTGTGGCTTGGCTCGCAAGGGTCGTACCTAAGTTGTGGCATGCGTTCTGCACGGTACCGGCGGGAAGTAAAAGGTTCAAGGTTTCCCTTGCGGCTTGGGGCTCAGGGCTGCTGATCTAAGTTTGTTTCGTCCTGCTTGCACTGGCCAAGCATCCCGATTACAAACCACAGGCAAAGAGTGTAAATCTGCTGCATGCCGGTGAGACCACACAGTCACCTTTCAACGGTGCCATCGTTTGCAAGACTCGCCAACGATTGGCACGATTTAGGATATAAAATTCCAGACTCACCGATTTGCATAGAACATCGACTGCTGTCTTTGCAAAGGTGGCAACACCGCACCGCCACGGCCTCGGATGTGATACCCGAGACCGTAAAAGCCTAAATCCTTAGCCCAAGAAACCTAAGCGCCATTTACTTCCTCAGAGGGAGAACTCAAGAACTTTTTCGGTGCTTTGTTCTGGAACAAAAGAGCCTAGATCGTAAATCTTTCTCAAGCCCGGATGTTATGGCCGTGCGGCGTGCCATGGTCTTTGGTGCTTGGTTCAAGTTCCGTTACGCAGCCCCTGCAGCCCAAACCCTAACCTCGAATTGGACTTAAGGAGTTTTTATGGTAGTGCGGATTTGGAAATCGATGAGATAACTTCGTAATAAGTGTAGTGAGTAACCCTAAAGGGTTCAGGGCTCGCTTCGCAAAGTCTGCAAAGCGTCAAAGCGCGATTGAAAGCACGAGGTCAGACGACACAGGGCCTCTCAGAAAGTAAGGGACTCTAGCTTAGGGCTTATAGGGTCTATAGTTTGGGAGCTGCCGCCTCTCCAAACTAGGTTTCCTCCCCCCCTCCCCCTCCCTCTCCTCCTATGTCCGCCTTATGGCTGCAGCTGCGCAAGTGCGAAGTAAACGCACAGCTCACGCAGCTCAATGCTGCAGAGTCGGTTGGGCACCAGGCGCTTTTGTCGTGGCCGATCCGTTGCTTGGAGGGCCGATCCAGTGCTTGAAGGCGAGCACTTGAGCACCACCGGAGCCGCAAATTTTCGGTACTGTGACCAGCGGCAGGGAGCACCAGAAAAGCGCAGCTGGAAACAGGGAGCCGCCAGGAAACCACAACTGACACTAGGCTTTTCTGATTGAAATCCAGATGAACTTTTGGAGTCGCCCGAAAACCACGAAACTAGAGCACAACAAAAAGCACGAGACATAGCATCAGCAAAAACAGAACTCAAACAATATTTTGAGCACAAGCAAAAGCGCAGACTTCAAAACTGTCTGTTTGGGAAACTGAAACAGTTGAGAGCAATGATTCTATTATGTAAAAAAACGACAAAAAGGCACCAGAAAAGCACACCTGAAATCAGAATATGAGCAGAAAAAAGCCACAACAAAACCACAACTGAATGTGGATTGAAATTGACAAAAACAGATTCATTTTCAATTCTTGAAAAACTCAAAATTTTAAAAAAGCACATTAACACCCTTGGTTTTGCTTATGACAGGTGGCCCAGGCGACCCAGGACGCCTGGGCCAGGGCTGCCACCCCTTTGGGGGCTGTTGGACTGTAGCTCATTTCACGTCTCAGAGTTTGTGTCTTTTGGTCTGGTGTTCTTTTTTAGGGGCAGGCCCATTCACCTGCAGGCACAACATGCTGCCAAGATTAGCCTCCAAAGCGTGAAGCAGTAAGTTTTCCAACAAGTGGTGAAGTGCCGGTGAATTTCAGATTCCAGATTTGAGTGAACCCACATGATTTCAGTTGTGCTTTTCTGGTGCTGGTTTTTGTGGTCACCGTTACAAATGGTAGGACCTGGTAGGACCCCCAAAGAAGGCACCATTCAGCCAAGCAGAAACAACTCGATTCAAGGCCGAACTCTGTCACTCAGTCTGTTGGGGTATAGTTCTCTGAATTAGGGTTCCTTTTTAGGAACCCCCCCAAACAGGCGACACCCTTTTTTTTATAGAGTCCTAAAAGGGACCCTAATTTTGAAACCTACCCTTTTTGGTCGCCCGACACGTGAACCTTCAGCGTTAAACCCGGACTCCTAGACCCGCAACCCGAAACCCTAGATGCTATGCCCGAACTATAAGCCCTAAGCACGATATTTCCTAAAGACTATGAACCCTTAACACGATTATTCCCAAACACTATAAGCCACAACCACTATAATTGCTAAGCACCATAAATCCTATACAGTATACCTCCTAAAAAGCCGGTACTTGAGACTGCTTCCGGCATGTCCAAGTTGCGAGAGCGAGTAAATCCTAAGCCCAAACCAAAGAACCAGCTAACCCCAAAACCCGATAAACCCTAAACGCTACTGGATAAACCCGGTAAGCCCTGTACCCTATAAGCCCTGTAAGCCTCTAAAAACCCGAAAAACCACACAAATCCTAAAAGTAAAGCTTATGGGAACCGGCGGGCCTCAAAGGACCCTAGACCCTACGAAAAACGGGTTTAGGGTTTGGTGCTGGTAGGTTAAGGTAAGCCATAATAAACTTTAACCGGTCACCTCAAACCCTGAGGCTCCAAACCCTATATGAACTATGGGTCCCGTAGAAAAGGAGCTCCAACAAAAACAAAAAAACAAACCTCAACCAGTTAATTTCCAAAGCTTAAACCCTAAAACCCTAAAGCCCTAAAACCCTAAAACCCTAGAGCCCTAAAGCCCTAAACCCCTAAATCCCTGAAACCTTACCTCCAAGCCAAGGGCTCCGCTTGTGGCGGTTCGTGCTGGTCGGCTTCGGAGCGTTCCTCATCTCCCTGGTGCAGGCCCGGGCTGCTAAGACCTGGCAAGGGAGGGGCTCTTTCAGGGATCTAGGGTTTAGGGGCTTAGGGTTTTGGGTTTTGGGGTTTAGGGTTTACTTAGGGTTTTGGGGTTTAGGGTTTAGGATCTAGGGTTTAGGGTTTGGGGGTTGAGGGGTTTAGGGTTTAGAAGTCCTGATGCAAAAAAGTGGGTTTAGGGGTTTAGGGCTTAGGGGTTTAGAGTTTAGAAGGGTTCCTATAAGGGTTCTTCGAAAGGGATTCAGAACGGCTCCATTAAGGGATAAGAAGCTCTACCCCGAGCTTTGGTTGCAGAGTCTCGCCCACTTAGAGTCTGGAGTCGTTCTTAGTAGGGTTTCGAACGAGTGTATGTTTCGGTTTCCATTCCGATTGAGCAACGAAGGCCTTTCATCATATAAAAGCCTGAAGCGCTAAACTGCTAAACCCAAATCTAAGCTCTGGTCTAAATGCATGAGTCCCAAGCCGCATTCACAATGAACCTCATCTGCGAGAACACCTAGTGTGATAGTGTAAACCTGAACCCTAAACCCACGATACGTCTCTGAGTAAAATCACAATCGTTTTGCAGCTCCTGCGCCACCCCACGATGAAGGCTCTCGACATAGCCATGCGGGAGGCAAACAAAACTTGAAACCCTGCACAATACTGCCCCATCCCCCAGACTGTGAGCCTAAACCATGAATCCTCAACCCTAAACCTGAAATCCTAAACCCTGGACCTGAAATCCTAAACCCTAAACCAAAAAAGTGTGAGAGCCGAAACCATAAATCCTAGACCCTGAACCTGAAATCCTAAACCCTAAACCATGAAAGTGTGAGAGCCGAAACCATAAATTCTAGACCCTAAACCTGAAATCCTAAACCCTAAACCATAAAAAGTGTGAGAGCCGAAACCATAAATCCTAGACCCTAGACCCTAAACCTGAAATCCTAAACCCTGAACCATAAAAAGTGTGAGAGCCGAAACCATAAATCCTAGACCCTAAACCTGAAATCCTGAACCCGAAACCATAAAAAGTGTGATAGCCGAAACCATAAATCCTCCTAAACCTGAAATCCTAAACCCTAGCCTGGATGAGACCCCCTATAAGTCCCAAACCAACCCCTGAACTTCAGACGAGTTTTTCCAGGGTCTCCTAGCGGCAGCCTGGATCGTCTACGTTCCTTGGCCTTACGGTTTAGGGTTTAAGGTTTAGGGTTTAGGGCTTAGGGTTTAAGGCTTAGGGTTTAGGGTTCAGGGTTTAAGGTTGAGGCAGCTCAGGGTGTCGACTTGTTTGTGGTTTGTCTTAGGGCTCATGTCCTTAGCTCCTGGGGAGGAGAGAAGGGACTGCAGGTCTAAAAAAGCAATCGGAATCAACAAGAAAACAATTAAGCCCTCTCGTCCAGATCCCAAAGCCCACCGTTTCATGGTGTGTTTTTGAAGAAGTTCTTGATCCTCCATCCACTCCCAAGAAGAGTTTCGCCTTCGATGATGGGGTTTTAGGGGTTCAGCTCAATTGAAGCAGAGCCTAGTCGTGTTTCGCTGGAGACCTGCCCAGATCCTGTAGCTTCTCAGCATGTTCGCCAGCGCTTGACGGTAGCATGCCAAGTCTGTATTGCACTAGACTGAACTTCGACTTCCGCAGGAGTTTGGATAAAAAGGCAGGGATGGGTGCTTCCCGCAAGCCCAATTGCCAAACTACCGCAAGTTTGTTTCTGCTACAGATGCGCTTCCATTCTCAACCCGAAAATCCCGAAGGCAAGATCCTAAACAGAAGGCCCTCACAAAAGTTCCTTACAGACAGCCAAACCCCACAGCGCTAGATACTGCACAGCTGTAACCCCAAGGAAGCACGAATCCTAAACCCCTAAACCCTAAACCCCCAAACCCCTAAACCCTAAACCCTAAACCCCAAAGACCCCTAAGCCCTAAAGCCTGGGTTCCAACGAGGCACCAGTGTGCCTGTTTGCTGCCTTCCTCTACTCCGCTCCCAACGTCGAGTACCGGAAGAGGGGCATCAAAGCTTGTATATAATGTTAACTGAATAGAATTAAGACGTTTTTGTTAAAGCACATGTTATCATATAATGTAACATAATATATTGCATTATGCCCTTTTGTGCTTCTCGAGTCAGGATTTGGGGCTCCCAGTTTGGGGTTTAAAGCTTATGGGGTTATGGGCGCAAAAGGGTGGAGGGATCAGGAGAATGTCGCACTCGGGTATGATTGTTACGGAACCTATAGTGTCGAAAGGAGTTTGGGTTGTGGAGGCCTGTGGTTGTGTGTCGTAGCACTCCTTCGGGTTTGCTCTGTAGGGCTCGGGGTTAATGGGGCTTGTGACAAAAGAAGGAGCCACCGGCTAGTTCGTCCTCTTCGGGGTGCTTGGAGGTAGCTTGCACCAACAAAGCACCAGAGCACGTACCTACCTGTCTCTGCCAAATCTCAGGCCTGAATGCGCTGTGCTGCTTGATCGGTGCCTTCGCTTTGGCGGTGGCTTTCCTCTTGCTCTCAGGCGCATCTTGGCCCTAGAAGCCCAGCAGGCTCAAAGATGAAACACTTTAAATACCTGGTGGCTTGACCGGCTAGCACAAGCTTCGGCTTGGGTTGGAACATGCTAGTTCTCTAAATCAGTGTCCCTCGTTAGGTCCCTAATACCTGATAAAGAGGACCCCAAGAGGGACCCTANNATTTAGAGAACTACCCACATGCATGTCACGCATCAACCCGAACAGGGGGGATTCTGTTCACCAGTCCGATCGGCCTTGCTAGCATTTCTGAGGCTAGCTTCACGGCGGAGCAGGAGAAGCAGGTGAATATTGCAACTCGGCTTGCTTGCATGTCAAAGGCCGAAAATATCGTAGCATGAGACTCCGTTGCGCAAGATTTGCAGCCAGAGCTGCTTTTGCCCATATCTAGGACCCTGAAGGACTGCCCAGAACGTCAAGGGACTCGGCGTTCCAAAGCGTCGTGCATTTTGTCCGGAGCAACCCTAAATCAGTCAAGCCGCAACCAGTAAAGGCCAGTGACGCGCACCTAGGCTCAAGTTTGCTTGGTGGTGGGTCATTTGTGGCTGTTGGTGTTGGCTCTGCTCTTCCTGTTCTACACAGCTGCTTGGCACGGCTAACTTAACTCAGAAGTCCTAGTTAACAATTTATAACCAGGGCTCCACATTCCATGTATGTTCCTATACTTCAAAACCATTATTCTAGTCAGTCAGGCCCCTGCATTAGTGGCATAGGTGGAGAGCTTCAGACGCTCGGGGGTTACGGGTCATGAGAGGCCTCGAGGTACAGGGTCATTCAATACGGGTCCTACGACGAAAAAAGCGGCCTTGCAAATTAGCAATGCTCTCCCTGAGTGTTCTTGAGTTCCTGAATCCAAATACAGTACAAAATACCGCTACAGGCCTCTAGCAGCATTTTCGAAAATGCCCATGGACCTTCCCCCTTAGGGTTTAGGGCTTAGGGGT
>CAJNDV010003402.1:0-10902 GCA_905221635.1 Symbiodinium sp. CCMP2456
CTCTCTGTGTCTCTCTCTCTCTCTCTCTCTCTCTGTGTCTCTCTGTGTCTCTCTCTCTCTCTGTCTCTCTCTGTCTCTCTCTCTGTCTCTCTCTCTCTCTCTCTCTCTCTCTTTCTCTCGTGTTGTCTTGTGGACACAGACTCTTGATTGTCAGGCGGTGTTTATGCACAAGGAGAGAGCCGTCAAGTTTTGGATGGAGCGCGATGGTCTGGACAGGATGGCAGCTCTTCAGATGTGGGACAGCGAGACTGGCCTGGCGAAGTTCAAAGACGACAAGGGCCCAGCTGAGTCCCGCCTCCGCATTCCTGTGAAGCTCGATGATTTTTTGATCATGGAGGACAGCGACATTTACGAGAAGGAGAAGCTTCTTGAACACAAGAGAGTAAAGTTCTCCGAGGAACAAGACCTCTTGGCAGACGAGGCTCTCCAAGCCGGCAGGGCAGCGACCTCTTCGCAGCTTGAGCGGCTCGGTGTGTCTCACTTGGAAGCTGCGAGTGCGGGACTTGTGGGCTCCCTTTTCGGCAGCCGCGCTCCTGTTGCTCTGGCCCCTTCGGCCAAGCAATCGGATGGACTGGAGGCAGAGGGCAAGCCCGTCAAAGCCAAGACCTTTGACGCTGGGGTAGAGCGCCTCGCTTTGCAAGACAAGCTTGTGGGCTCGCTGGACAAAGAGGTCAATGCCTTGCTAGGAGTCATTGGCTCTGTCCGCAAGGCCCTTGCAGAGCCAAGCTTTGAGGCTGCGTTGCACGATGACAGCACGCCAACTCATGAAGTCCAAGCAATGAAGATGATGAAGGACCGGAAAAAGGTCGCAGAGGCTCTTGTTGGCAGCTACCGGGCTGGGCAGACAGACGTTGAAGACGACGTCGCAACACAAGATGCTGCGCATCTGTCAGACTGTCTCGCCAACGTCCCTGCCGAGCTGCCAGACATCTTCTCGCATGCCATCCCCGTCTCACTGGCGGTCATGAGTCAAGCAGCTGGTCCATGAAGTGGCGCTCATGACGGAGGCTGCCAAGAAGAAAGAGCTTGAGTCCGACTGGAAGCCCATCGTGAACTTGATCGCAGCTTCGACAAGCAAACCAAGTTTGCATCCTTGCGTTCAGCGCAGGCCGAGAAGCAGAAGAAAGCAGAGGAGCAGAAGGAGGTGAAAATGCTCGAGAAGGAGCAGAAGAAAAGGCAAGCCGATCAAAAGAAGCTGAACCAGGCGGCCGAAAAACAGGGGCGAGTCGGAGATGGCCAAGCTGCAGGTCAGGACCCTTGAAGCCCTTGCTAGCCCCAACGGCATCGATTGGCAGAAGCCCTTTGTCATGAAGATCGATGAAAGCCTCCCGAAAGTCCAAGCAGCGATGAATGACAGCAGTGTCACTGCCGCCTTGCAGTCGTTCTGCTCCGGCTTTCCAGGCTCCGCAGCAGCTCTTCAAGGATCCAAGAGGTTCACCACCCCGCTTAAAGAAACCCAGGGACTCCGTGCTGACATCCTCCAGGAGCTCGGCATGACTGTTGATCCTGATCCCGAAGGCTCTTTGTTTCGGGTGAAATCAAGTTCCTGCGGCTGCTGCTGCTGCTGCTGCTGCTGCTGTGCTCTTGGTATGAATGCTGCTGAGGCGGCAAAGGCACGCCGTTGTACGATGCTGTACGTGGACTCCTGGCCTGGGCGTATGGGGAGGACATGGTCTCCTCGGGTCTTGACAACCTGCAATTGCCATCCGTGCGCGTGCAGACGGTTGGCCACCGGCACGTCATAATGCTGCCTGTCGAGAAGCTGTCGCTCTACCTCCAGAGCTGTCAGCAAGGAAAGCGGGTCAGCTACAAGGACGTTCTCAACTTTGCGTCATCCATGCAACCGCAAAGTGTCGCGAGCTACCTTGGCATGTTTCCTGGCTCCTTGCATCACGCACTCCTGGCTAAAAATACGCTTGCCTACGTTCCACCTGCTTGGTTGCTCATGGAGAAGGTCCTGCATCCCGTCTAGTGACTAGTGGGTGCGGTGCATCGGTTAAGTAGGGCCCTTGCCCGAACTCAGTGGTTTCGATTGGGTGTAGTGTAGATAGATCCGTGGATAGCTAGAATAACCCCAAAGTCCCAAAGCACCCGAACTCATTCACCCAAGCTTTTTCTGTCCTACAGGTCTTGAACTTGCGATGCTGTTTCGGGCTCCGGCTCCATTTCTTGCCAGAGCAGCCGTGCAAGAACACCAGGGTGGCGATGGATTGGATGACGGAGGCGGGCTCCAAGATGCCGGGCATGGTCATGCACTTTCTGCAGCTGCAGAGCAGGGTAGCCGAAGTGGAGAGCACCAAGGCTGCCAAGGAAGCTGAAAAAAAGGCTGCGGACGAGGCCTTAGCCCAGCTGGAGTCGGAGGAGCAGGACACAAAGAATGAGCCACCGCCACCCCAAGTCGTTGAGCAGCCTGCAGTGCCAGCAGAAGCGCCGGCGTCATCGCATCCATCAAGTGCAGCAGTGCCACACGCCGAATTGCCAGCCCCTGCACCGCCAGCTCCCGCCGCCGAGGCTGAGGCAGCCGAGACAGTGACATCGGCAACATCGGCGACATTCTCGGATCCAGCAAATGCAGCAGTGCCACCCGCCGAATTGCCAGCTTCTGCGCCGGAGGCTGAGGCAACCGAGACACCGACATCGGCAATATCGGCGACATCCCCTCCGCAGCCTCCCGCCGATGCACCGCAGACCCCGCTGCAGTGCAAGGAGTCCTATAAGCACTATAAGCCCCAAACCATTCCAAGAACCCTGAGGCTTAAGGACCCTAAGCCCTAGGCCCCAGAAACCCAGTACGACTTTGTAAGCCTTGCCCTTGGCCTTAGCCCCAAAGTCGCCCGACGGCCGAGGGAGGGAAAGACGCGCCACCTCCGCCGCCTCCGCCTTCGAAGCCGACAGCAACCTTCAAGTTGAGCCAGGGCGATTCGAAAAAGCATCTTTTCCAGTCCGCTGCTGCTGCTGGCCAGAAGAACAAGCCAGCAGTCTCCCGGCACATCCGGTGAAATCCGGAGTCCGATGTGTGTATCCGTATGTGTGTCTGCCTGTCTGCGATCTGGAAGGCTTGGATTTGCACAGCCACGCACGATCACGCAATCACGCATGCAAGAGTGAGTGCTGCCAGATGCTACCAGTGCACGTTCAAGCCTTGGCCCTTCGCTTTCTTGAAGGAATCTTCGCATGTTTGTCGTGCCACAATTCGGCCCTCTTCCGGATGCAGCATGCAGCCTTTTGCTTGAGCTGCAGTGTGCACGCTTGCGGCAACAGCCCAAGTCCACGCCATTGCAGTTGTTTTGGCGAGCATTGAAGAAATACTTGTGCTGCTGCATGATGTCTGCCGACTGCCAATCTAGCGGTTGCATGCAACTACTTGGTCATCTCAGACCTATCCCTTTGCAGTGCAGGTCAGCTCGGACGACGCTCAAGTAGATTGGTGTTTGCAGTGGCCATCCAGACATGTCAAGTTGCTGACCGCCGAGATGAAGGACAACCTCGTCCATCACGTGTTGCACGGGGTCCTCTTGACCCGCTTCTCAGGGATTGAGGCCCCGGCCTATGCAGCACACCTCCTGGAGGACGCATTCTGCGATGTGGAATGTTGCCAGCTTCGTCGTGGTCAAGGCTTTACATTGTCATCTGCAGGCGACATGGACAAGCACGCGCAGCAGTGTTTGCAAGCTTTCGGAGATGACCAAGATGATTCATGGCGATAGCATGCCCCTGGATACATTTTCGGCAATATCGAAGATTGTGTGTCGGAGGATGCCTTACAGGCCATGCAGGAGATTGTGGACTCCTCCGGCATGGATGCGTCGAGTGCTTCCGAAGAGGAAAAGAAGATCTTTATGCGGCAATTGATGGCACCACTCATGAAGAACCATTGTGAAGCACTTCAAGTACAAGATGAAGCACTCATTACGTCACGTGCTGGTTTGAGGATTCATGTTGCCGGTACTCCATGCGTAGATTGGAGTAAACGAGGCAAAAAATCAGGGACGTATGGGAGAACTTGCATTCCGCATGCGATTTGGCTGTCACAGGTCATTGCTACTGGTGTCCACGTCATCCTGCACGAAAACACCCCCGACTACCCTGACTTTATGCTGATGGATCCGCTTCATTTCTTCGATTCCCGAGAATGGAAGATTTGTGTCCTACGGATGGGACCCTCCGACTTGGCCGTGCCTGTGAAACGCAAACGAAGATATTCCATTGTCTGGCGGTCAGACGAAGTGGCTTTCAATGGTTCCTTCTCTCACTTTGTGGAGCTTTTCTTCAAGGATTGCGAGCTGAGTGGCGACATCTTTTTCAGGAATGGCCCAAACATTGCAGACAATGACAGCAAGACCAAGCACCAATCCTTGCAGATGTACCGCGAGATTCGCGACGACAAGATGGCGATGAACCCCCTGGACGCCAGACTTTCCATGGCGGATTTGCAACAGCGCCCTCCTTATGGGTGCTTGGAAGCTGGGTTCCAACCTTTACAACCAACTCTGCTGTTTACAATCTGGCCAGGCGTCGCTTTCTCTTGCCGGCCGAGATGCTGGATGTGATCGGTGTGCCGCAGGATGCGCCTGTGGCCAAGTTGTTGCGTGCGGGCAAGCTCTCGGACAATGTGCTTCGCAAGCTCTTGGGCAACACGATGGCCATTCCGTGTGTGGGCACGGCTTTGCTCTACGTGCTGTGCTGCTGTAGTTCTAGGACTCCTTCCACTTTCTTGAAGGCCTCGAGCTCTCGCGAGTTTTAGTCCTTTTGACTCGGAGCCCGGAGCTGAGCCATGCAAGCCGTATAGAAACAGTGAAAGCCTGCTGCGACTATGCAGATATAGATATAAATAGAAATATGAAATAAATAACTTAATAGCCAAATAAATAAATATATACAAATACAATTTGTTTTGGAAATATTTTGTTGCCCACATAATCCTGACATGGGCACTCCGTCCCAAGGACGACTGAGGCTTTATGGTTGTTGGGTCTACCAATTATTTGTGTGTGTATATATATATATATTTATGAATATAAACATTGCACGTATATGTCTCTATACACATACGCAGGTTCAACAAATATTTAAATTCTTCAAACAGTCATGACATGGAGATTCCGTCCCAAGGGCGATTGAGTTTTTATAGATTACCAGTCACAACTTTCCTCATTCCGTCCGAAGCACGAATGCGCTCAGGCTCTGACTTGGGAGTCTCGATTTGGAATATTCGGGCAGAGCTTTTTTTTAAATCTCCTTGTGCAGAATATATATTGCTGTCCCCACATAGTCATTTTGGGGCATATGCAGCGTCGCTTGTGCCGCGGACCATCGGGAACGGATTAGGGTTTAGGGTTTAGGAGAGAGAAAGAGAGAGAGAGAGAGAGAGAAAAAGAGAACACAACTTCGGCTCAAGTCCTGGCTCAAATGTGCGGAGGCTTCTGACCTTCTCGCTCACTCATTCGCGAGACTCGCTCCCCCGTGATCTAATGCTCTTGTGTTCTGCCAAATCTGTGCCAAACAGCTTGCCGCACTTAGACGGCTCGATGACTTGATGCCAGACTCCATCGTGCTGATGCATGTCGGTGCACGACCTCTGCCGGTCACGTCACTACACCCACTTGCTGTTGCCACGGATGGTCTGGCACATGCTTGTGTTAGACTTCTGCTGCTGCAGTGGACTTGTCATCTACAGTGCTGGGTTTTCGTTGGGATGCTGTTGTTGTGACGTGTTCTGGACGAGTCATGCTTATGTCCTTTCCAAGCGTCCTAATCCTTCGATGATATGTGCAACTGCCTCGCTGCACTAGATCCGCGGTTTGCCGTCGAGCATGGCCGCAACCTACCAAAAGCAGGGGGCCGGTGTAATTACCTAGTCGAGGAGATGCAACACTAGAAAGAATCATTTTCAATCCAACAATTCAACAATAGTCGAGGCTGAGTGCCGTCTCCCACAAGAAGAAATTGTTTAACTGGCTAGTGTTCTGGTGGCCGAGGGGCGATATCTCTCCCGTGTTGGTGGTTTACATCAACACAAGCCCCCACTCACAGTCAGGACCAAAAAGCAGGAGAATGACCCTTCCTCACAGGCCGGGTCGGACAGTCAGGTATGCTCCTTCCAGCACATTCCTGGTCGTACACAGCATGATGATGGCTGACGCACGGGACTGACATGGGCAATTCCGCCCTTGGCCCTTTGGGAGTACGCGGATGACACCCAGCCTTACAGGCACTTCGGAGGAGGGCGGCAGATTTTTCAAAAGCCGGCTACAACTTTCAGCTCACTGAAACAGTGAGCGGGCCACAACAGCATTCACTACTCAGCAGTCGAAGCACTCAATCAGGTGACTCAGACCAAACCATGTCATTCAAACGACTTCAGACGTTTGAACTCGATGCGGTTGCTACGATTCGAATTTTTGAGTTTGCACGGCCACTCTTCCGTATTCATACTGCCTTGCTGCTTCGGCATGCAGCGCAATCTCTTTCATTCGAAGGAGATTCTGCAGGAGCACTTTGAGCTCCACATACGACGTAGCAACATACTCGAGGACAGTTGGGAAGCTTTGCAGGAGGCCCTGCATCACTGCACAGTGCCAGTTGAGAAAATGACACGAACGCATTTTAAGCAGGGTGTGTGCAAGATGTACTGCGAAGGCAGCTTACTTGGAGCTCTTAGCGCCCAAGCTACGCATAGAGTATGCAGGCAGGGCTTCTCAAGTGCCAAGTCTGAAACCACATGACTGCACAGTCAGTATCAGCACCGGGCAGAGGCGAACAGGCTCAAGATCAAGGTGGAGTCGCGCAGGCGAGTACTGTTTTTGCTCTGTCAGTTTATGCAGCGCGAATGTCGCTTGTACCAATCATGTTGGATGGCGTCTCCCATCTCAGGATTGGTTCTGCGGCGTAGGTCATGCACTCGCTGCAGATGCAGGTGCTCGCCGCATGTCTCACGCCGTCGTTGTGATCACACCCAGGGATGGAAAGTCGACAAGCCCCCTTCCCGCCCTGAAGAAACGGGTCTTGCTTGGTTCTTCTTGATTTTTACTTAGGGGCTTCAAGATCAGCCAAGAGGTCCGTGGATGTGTGATTTACAGCGTGAGGCAGCGACGAGAGTGCTTCTATTCTGACAATGGGCGCCAGCAGCAGGAGCTACGCCTATTGTCTCTTGTACTGACGGCTCCTGAGATTCTGCATCGTTTGATGACAAGGATGCTGATCCCACGGCCAGTGCGCAAGGAGACTGATGATAGTGCCGAAGGCAGAGGGCTAAATCGGCTAGGCCTTCTCGGACGTCATGTGCCTGCCAGGGCACTACCGCGATCTTTTCGTTTGTGGTCGCTTCCTTGCCCTGGCAACCCTCCATGGAGGTGCGATACTAGTTTGGCTGACTTCCAGGGCTCCTGAAACGACCCTATGTAATGCCATGCACTGTATCTCCGCGCTTGATGGATGAAGGGTTGACAGGCTTGAAGCCTTCAGAACTGACTTTGGGATCGTGTCATGCCTCTACCCGCCGCCAGGCAAATGTTCAAGTCACAAGAGCAAAACTGCATTCTGCACTGATACGGAGGTCGGCCCTTGCCGATGCCGCTGTCACCGCATTTTGTCTCGCACATACGAAGCCCATCCAGCCTTTTCTTCGATTCACCTGTGTTGGCATCTCAGGTTCGTTTGCAAATATTTGGTTGGAGCCCCTGTGGAGCTCTCCGACATGAAGCTTGGACTTCAAGTTTAAAAAGTCTAAAGTCGAAAGAGCTTAGTGCGCCTTCGCGCCTTGCACCCCGGCCAGATACAACAAGAGCTACGACCAAGAGTGAGCTCCAAATCCTCTGCCACAGTCGTCGACAGGGAAAGAAAGGGGACGGGGTAAAGACAGCACCGAAACGATTCAGCCAAGTCACAAGTTGCTGAGGTCGATGTCTGAGGGCTGGTGCTGCTTCGTTTCTATGCACCCAACAAGGTAATTGTAGTCGAACCCGACTGATATAGTCTGATCACAGCTTTGAATTCGCATCTCAGGAAGCTCCTGGACAGTGATTTCTATCGACAGCGAGCAGTGGGCTCAGCAGACAGGCGTTCTTAGCGCAGGATTAGCCGCTGAGGTGGAGCCGCTGCTGAGCCCGGACGGTCTGGAAGAGGCTCAACGAATGGAACTTTAGGAGTCTGGTGAGTGCCTCGGTGGTCTGAGCTCACGACGGTCTCGCAGTTTGTGCGCTTTGGGTTCTCGGGCTGCCTACTTCTGGAGCTTGTCATCTTCGAGAGACCTCAACAATGAGCAAGCAGATCTGTCGAATGGACTTCTATGGTCAGAAAAGCCGACTCCTTTGTATCCACTGCCGAAGCACGCGGAGTTGTACTGATGGGCTTTCTGGTCTGATGTTGAGATGTTCTTTGCAGGTTGAGGCAGCTCTGGGCGAGCCTTTGACTTTTCTGTCCCCTGGAGATATTGGGAGCGAGCTGCATGTGAGGGCGTGCCGCGCGGTTCCGTTCAGGTCTGTGCCTACGGAGCTCCGACCTGCCGAGGAGACCGTGTCTCGAAAGCCATTCGATCACCTGTGGAGACTTGGGAGGAGCTGGAACCTGGCGGAGCCTGTCGCAAGGTGACAAAGGAGAACCTGCACAGGCCTCGTCGATTTAGTCAGGACCGGAGAAGGAGGCGTGATGTGATCTCTGCCAGGTATCTTGTCCTCCTCTGTGAGGCTTTCCTTTGCAGTGAGCTCCGGGAAGAGCTGCAGCAGCACGGCTACATAAAAACTGCCTCCTGACAAAAGTCCTGCAATGTCCTGCATGCTAAGGTGCTTGGTGCAAGGTTTCTGGGATGTCTTACCACTGGAAGCCTTGAGAGCAGCACACCTCGAGGCAGTAACAGCAACACCTTTGAGAACTTTTCTGGTTTTTCAAAAGCTCTGCCAGGCCAGTGACCTCGCCATCTTGCTCACAGGCTCCTGCGGAGTGGTGCCTCGATGAAAAGGGCGAGGAGGGTTCTGGGGGTCATTCGTGCCAGGCTGGAGCCTCGTGTCACCCTCCAATGCCATTCTTCTTCCCTCTTCAGTCTAGTCTGAGGTCCTTCTTCTTCTTTTCAGGCTGTAGCACCGGCTTTCAAACGGAGGAGACTGCATTGTTGTTGGTTCGTTGGAGAGGGGGGCGTGGCGGCAGGTGCGGAAATGGCCTTACGTACAAGGACGCATATACAAGAACAGTGATCAATGCAAACAGCAGGATTGCATAGAAGAGACGGAAGAGTATACACAAGTTTGCCAGACGAAAAAAGGGAGCGAAGCTGATGCTCACAGGCAGAAGTGGGGGAAATAAACGCAACATCCATAAGCCTTTGCTCACAAGGAGGATGACAGACCCTTGTACATGCATCTAGGTGTATGTATATATTTATGCAGCGAGTGCGTCGGAATAAAGGCCCGTGTCGTTCGAGCAACATATGCGATTTTCTTAAAAGTCTCTCATGATTTTATGGAGTATTTGCTTATTTCTAGTTAGAAATCTCTACAATGACAAGATCTTCTCTTAGCGTGTCCAAACTCTTATACTGAATCACAGTTGATAAACACAATTTTGCAGTACAGATTTGGGTTTCTGCTACCAAGTTACAAGTTCAGAGTATTCGAGTTTGCCACCGGTAATTTTTCTTTAGAACCTGGGCATATGGCTAATCAAGATTATCAGATTTTGCAACCTCTTTCAACTCTTGTCATCCCTGATATCTTTCCAGGCTTTTGATTTGACAGCCATCATGCCCCATTAGCTGGGGCCGAAATGCAGTATTTGGGCTTTACGGTGTACAGTGTTGGCTCCCCACCATGTTCTTGTCAAGTTTCGGATTTTGGCATGCCACCCATGTACTCCGATCCTTTGGAATCAGCTACACCTCGTCGGGATGGCGGATTGACTCCCGTCATGTCGTTTGAAACTTGGGGTCTGTAACCCAACCTGCCCGATCTGGTCGGTTGTTGGAGCCCAGTCGTGATGTTGGTTTTTGAGATTCATCACTTTCTTCATAAATTTTAAGTTTGAGTTATTGCTAGCAAGCTTTTTGTTCTCGAGCGACTCCTCCATTCTAGTCCTACGAGTTCTTTGGAACCAGTCTTCCGAGCCACTTATTTCATTGATTGCCGTTTGCTTGTCCACATCTGTGCTGTCTGGAGTGCAATAGCCCCAATGATGAAGGTTTGACCACTTACCGACAGTTCTAAGTCATATCCTGCTCCAGCGGTGGTTTCGGGGGGGACACCCTTATAGGATGTGGTTGATGCCAGCTATCCGCTCCACAGTTTGGATCATAGTCGTTTGAACGACTGCGCTTGTTACCTATCAGCCAGTATCAGGGTTTACATGTCTTTTGGGGAATCCTCCTCAAAACGCACGAAAGAACGAGTGTTTTGTTCAAAAGCACAAACCCAGCAATGGGCGGGGTTTCAACATTTTCAACCATGAGGCCCCAATGACTTCGTATGTGTATGTGCACCTATTCGGTGGCTGACCTATCAGTCTAAAAGTGCATATACGTCACTATCGTATAAGCTATTTAGATATACTTTAGACAACATGACCAAGCATGTGTACTTATACTTATGCATTCGCATTAATGTATAGTGTTGCGATCAAAACACCGCATATTCATTCAAAGGTCTTGGGCATCATATTTTGTGGAACTACAAATGCTCACACATATTCATAAGACGTAGATGTATGGCTATATAATTATACACGAAAACATTCACACACACACACAGACACAGACACAGACACAGACACAGACACAGACACAGACACAGACACAGACACAGACACACAGACACAGACACACACACACAGACACACAGACACAGACACACAGACACAGACACACACACAGACACAGACAGACAGACAGACAGACAGACAGACAGACAGACAGACAGA
>CAJNDV010003403.1:0-15808 GCA_905221635.1 Symbiodinium sp. CCMP2456
TGTGAACGTGCTTTAGTGAACGTCGTGCCGTCAAGAACGCTATTTCGCCATTGGCGATTTCAAGCCAAGCACATAACTCGTATGAGGCTTTGCCAAGCTCGTCCTAAAGCCTCAGTTGTCGCCATCCTTGTGACTCTTGCATGCAAGTTTTGTATATGGATCGAGCCGAAAAACAAACAAGAATACCAATAAAACGCCAAAAAACACACAGAAAAACCCTGGACCCCCAAAGCGCCGCCTCCTTTGCTTCTATGGTCTGTCTGGGTTGTCTTTCACAGGCAGTCTGTTGGATTCCCGCTGACGATCGGTCCTCTTCGCTTAGCATCGCCAATTAAAATCGAGGTCAACCTCCCCGTGGCCTCTTCAAGACGGAGTCCCGGTGTGCTGGTCTATCTTGTCTCGCTTGCCTGGTGTCGGGGCTGTCTCGAGCCTTCCTTCGTGACGGTTTTCCGTGGGCCCTCACAGTTCCCCTGCCGAGAACCTTCTCTTCAGGGCTGTTCAGTTTTCGGTACAGTAGGTTGTGAGCCATGATCCAGGTACGGGCCTCGGTTGCTAGTGTGCGGTTCGTTTTCCCGAGCTGTCACTCCTCCATGCAGGGGCATCCGAAGCGCCGAAGGGTGTCAAGCGAGCCAGCTTTGGCTATCATCGCATTTGAAAACATTTCTGGTTCTTCAGTGGGAAACGATAAGCGCGAACGGTCGGCATCCTTTCGTAATGCGAACTGGTACAATGTCGGTCAGGTTGAGCGCGCAGCAGAACGGTTTGCATTGTATGTGCATGTTCATGTGGTGCCGAGACGTCGCAATCTTTCCTGAGGAAGCTTCGGTGCAAACTCTCTATGTGGCCTTGTGAGCACCGCCAGCTTGTCAGTATTTGTCAGTGATGCATCCTTTTATCAGGATCAGGTTCGACCGGTGGCAAGGACAGGTGTCACCCACTGAAACGGACCGATCATGTACTCTCGTCGATGAATAGCCAGAGCCTGCCAGAGCTGTGACATCGCGCAACAAAAACTACCACCGACGTTACCCCGATGGAGCCTTTGATTGCCCGCTTGCACTGCAACTGACAGTTCTTGGCCTTCTTGGTCTGAAGGAAGTCAGCTTCAGCATCATTTGTGAGAGACAGATGGTTCGAATCAAAGAATGCAAGTTGACATGGTACGCCCTGCATCGGCATGTCTTCGGATTCTTCTGAGCGGTTGCATCGCAGGCCGACAGCTGCGAGATAGAGGAGCTTGGCAATCTGCGCATGCTTCAGAAACGGCAGAAACGGGTAGCTATGCTCAGCCCTGACAAGCGCATGCGATGCATGCGCTTGCGCATGGCCAAGGCTGTGGACGATGTCCAGGCAGTTGGGCCCTCGGCAACTTGATCCGAAGCTTGACCCACTGTCACTTCCCAGCCAGGGAACACTTTTCTGAATCACGCCAAACTCGTCTCTTTGCAGCTGTCCCGTTCGAGGCCGGCATTTGCAGAGGAGGGTCCTTGCGAGCGACTGGCCGCCCGCTGTGCCGCTGAGGCCGGGCAGCATCATGGGACATGGAGCTGTAATCCGAGTTGTTTTTAATGTGACACCGAACAGATGCCCTAACAGCGCCCTACACTACAAGCCCTCAACCAGGCACCATACAAAGGAAAAGAGTGTTCCGCTCGGGGAGGATGGAGCGGAACTGGGCGATTCATTTGCAGGGTATCGCTTTCATTCATGTGGAGAGAAAGGCTGTTATGTCCGTTAGCCGTGTTGGTAGAACACCCGCCGTGGCTTCCAGGCAGATGCTTTTACTTCCCAGCAGCTGGTCCAGAACTCGGTTGAGGTATGTCTTGCTTACTCAGTACCGGCCATTGCCGGCCACTGCAATGACGACAGCAGTTTTTCCTCTGTAGGCCCCTGTAGGGCTTGCAGATACTCGACACATTGATAGTGTGCCTCCTTTGCTTGAATTTGCTTGTACTCTGCACGTGGAGTGGCAGTGTATGGTTGGCATATGCTGGCATGATCAAGAAGCTTTGCAAGGCTAATGCCTTGCAGTGCCTTGCCCGTTTGCCGGGCCAAGAAGTGGCAAGCGAGGCATGTGCCCTCAATTGAAGCGTGCTGCAGCTGGGCAGCGGGCGCACTTGGACCTCGGTTGTTTTGCAATGTTTGCAGTCTCAGCAGGCACTGGCAAAAGCAGCGTGCAGATGCATGCGACGCTTCAGTGACTCCGAACTGGTCTCCTCGGCGTGGTCTGCGACCGAGTCATGACACTCATCGTGCATGCCACGGTGAGATGGCAATATCACGCGTCAGAAGGGTTTTTCCACTGCCTGTTTCACAGCTTGCAGTGGTGAGGGCGGGAAAATGTGACATGGATGCCTGGCTCCGAGGTGCTTGGCGCAGTTGCGTCCTCAGGCTGTCACGGCAGTTGGTGGGCCGAGGGCAAGTTGCACTTCAGACCTGACTGTTTCATCGGCCATCGTTTGTCTAGGATGGGGCGTTGCGACGGTCTGGTGGAAGCCCTGTCAGACGAGGCATCAAGTTTCCGAATCAAATTGAGGCCTTGGCAGTGGAGATCGGGGGGATCGTAGGGCGCGCAAGGTCGCACGTCGCCTATATCGACTGACCCCACAAGAGCTTGCGGCTTGGGGGTTCTAAGTGGCAGTTGCAGGAACATAGAACCACCAAGCCACCAAGCGACGTCGCTTCTGATGATTCTCATAGCGATTGCCTGAGGCTGGTTTCATTGGCCGGCAGCTTTGCCACCATGAGTGGGACAGTGCCGGAGCTGATGAGGCCAGCCTGGCAGCCTGCGCAGCCTCGCAGAGCCTCACCCCATGGCGGCCATGGCACGGTTCTTTTCGATGCCCGGAAGGTCCATGGAATCAGCCATTCTTGCTGGCCTCGAGCACTTGGCGGCACAAGATGTTCGGAGCTCAGCCTGGCACTCACGGACACAATGTAGAATCCATGGAAGTCGTGTGCCCCGACCCGCAGTTTCCAGCATGGCACAATGCTTCCATGTATGCTGACCCGAAAGGTATCCTGTGATCATGGAGTCACAGTTAAGGCCGCATGAACCAAAAACCCACCAGGCCCAAGCCTCCCTGCGTCCACAAACACTGACTCACGCCCACACTTCTTTTTTTAGCAACAGCCCCTGGCACTTTGGCATCTCACATGCAACCGCCACATGGCCGCTGGATGTTGGAATGCCGGATGGTCTCAGACGGCGCGTTGCGAGCTTCAAGCACCTGCGCAGCACGTGCGATATGCGCGATGTGCGAAGCGCCCACCTGCATGCCCTTGCTGGGCTTGGGGCCTGGGGGCACTGCAGAGGTCCTTGGACTACTTCCGGAGCCCCGTGCAAGGAATCCTGCAAGAAGAGACGTGTCTGGATCGCGTTACAGTGGCATTAATGACAGAAGACACAAGATGCATGTGCCACCCTGGAACTGAGGTGGTTGGGGTTTTCGGCGACAGTCGTGGCGGCTATTCTTTGCTCCACCCTCCTTGCCTTGCAGTTGCCTCGCAGCTTGAATAAGGATTTAGGGCTACCTAGCTCAGTGGTTTTTCATTCTGCGAGGGCTTGATGGCAACTTAGTTGGACCCTCGCCTGAGTCTTTAGCCAGCCGACAGGTATGCTTTCCTGGAGAATCATACGGCCTCCAGGTTGGAGTGGCTTGTATTCAAGAGGAGATGCTGCCTGTGTGTATTCGCATGTCCTGCAGCTGAGAAGATGTCCTGTCCAAGGATTGATTCCGACCAGAGCGAGCTGTTGAGGATAAGCTTCAACGTTTCGATTGCGGATTTATCATGCAATTATGCAACAGTTGGCGCCGCTGGTCTTACACCAAGCAGCAGAAGCCACCCCGCATGTTCGGTTGCCGGAGCCTTGAATTTTGCCTGAGCTGAGCTTGCTGCGACAGGTCTTTGATGCTTTCGGCAATGTCCGCTCGAATCTGACTCGGGACGTCCAAAAGCAGCCGATAGACCACAGAGGACTTCCTTTTACCACCAGTGTCATGAGCTTCTCGACGCTTGTGCCTTGATGTCTCAAAAGACTCCGTTCGTCGAGCACTCATTGGTGCGAAGTTTTGTTGGCCACGGGCAGCCACATGTATTTTCTGGTTCGGTTTGTAGGAGCAGATGATGATGCTAGTCTTTGTTTTGCTTAGTACCGGTACCAGCAGCAATAGTGAGATCTTTGGTGCTGTCGTAGCGCTGGTTCTTGTAATGGTGGTGGTGCTGCTGCTGCGGCTGCTGCCCTTTACCAGCTACTACGACGACTACTGCTAGTACTAGTGCTGCTCCTGCTGCTACTCCTGCAGCTGGTACTACTGCTACTACTACGACTGCTACGGCTACTACGACTACTACGAACTACAGCTGTTACTGCTGATGTCGTTGTGGCTGCTACTGCTAGTGCTACTGCTTCTGCTATTACTGCCGCTGCAGCTGCTATACTGAAACTGCTGCTGCTGCTGCTGCTTTTGCTACTGGCAGTACCACAACTACCCGTACTGCCACTATACCTCTACTACCTTTACACCACGACTGCTAGTACTAGTAGTAGTGCTAGTACTAGTACTCTTCGTACTCTTAGTACTCTTAGTACTCTACTATTCAAAGTACTACTACGACTACTGCTACTAGTAGTACTACTAGTGCTAGTTACTACTACTACGATGACGACTACTACACAACCTGACTGCCGACTTCTGCTGTCGCCTGCCTCCTGCCGAGTGTATACTGCCTGCTGCCACTGCCGCTGCCACTTCACTGCTGCTGCTGCCACTGCTAGGACTACGGCTGCATCTATTCCTATTCATTCCTACTACTACGACTACCACTTCCAATACCTACTACTACTACTACTCCTGCTGCTGCTGCTGCTACTACTACTACTACTACTACTATTACGGCGAGGACGACGGCTACTGCTACCACCACCACTTCCACGACGACGACGACCACTCCTGCTACTAGTACTAGTACCAGTACTAGCTCTAGTACTGGTACTAGTTACTAGTACTAGTTCGGATGACCACCCTATGTGCACCAACATGAGCTATCTTTCCAACCATATAAGGTGCAGCCGCTGCTCCTGCTCGTTTAACGTTTACGTTGGCGTTTACGTTTACTGCTACTACGACGACGACGACTACTACCACTCTTACTTCTTCTACTACTACCACTACTACTACCACTACTACTACTACTACTACTACTACTACTAATACTACTACTACTCCTGCTACCGCTACCAGTGCCACTGCCACTGCCACTACCACCACTACCACTACTATCACTACTATCACTACTACTACTACTACTACTACTACTGCTACTACTACTACTACGACGACTGAGTCTAGTCAGATTATTGCTATTAATGTTTATGTTCATCATCAGCACTATTGCTAGAGCTCCGCCTCGAACTCTCATACTGTCTTGTAGTTGTCATCACTTACAGATGCAACTCAGGTGAGAAGGCCGAGCGAGAGAAGGAGGAGATTTGGTGTTTCTGTGGCTCGTTCGGCTTCTGGGGTTCGGGGACGGATGCATGTGTATATCTTTCCTGCTCTGATGGGCTGTGAACCCTGTTGGCTTCGCTCCCATGGTTGTTCCGCTGGTGTGGAAGTTGTGCGATTAATCCTACCACCTGGCCTGGCCAGTGTTGATTTTTTAGAGTTCTCAAAGTTTCCTACTGTCGATCGTCAATTCGTCAGTTGTGGGAAGCTGCATCGAGTCTACGAAGTCTACGACCTGCAGGATGTCCTAGCAAGGCAAAAAGCCCACTGGGAGGCTCCCTGGCACGAAGGGGTTGAGGTTTCGGCAAGTGGCATGACCAAGTCAAGCTTAGCTGGGACTGGTGGTAGGTTCGATGTGGCTAAGCAGTCACCAGCGTCAGTCTTCTGTTAAGTGTTTGGTGTTTGGATTCCGCGGCTTCTGCCTTGGCAAGTTTCCGATGTCGCGGGCTTAAGGACCTTGCAAGGACTTTCGTGAGCACTCTGAGCTACTTCCACCAGACTGTGGGCCTCAGCGACCCACATCATCAGCGATGTAGCAGTTCGTTGTTCATTGCTTTGCTCTGCATGTTGCAAAGCCCGCCCCATGCCCGGCAGGCCGAGCAAGACAGAATGCGGGAGTTGCATGAGAAGGAGCATGGGAGCGGGGTCGCGGGCTTCAGGGCTCGGGCGGGGAGTGCACTGTGGAACCAATGGGCATTAGCTAATGTTGCTCGTCTGTCTGTCACATGCATTGAGTCTCCATGCCAAGAGGCTGATCGGACAGTATTGGTGGTCACAGGGTTTTGGGATACAGGCTGTAGCTGTTGGGCGCTTGACAGCTAGTTACATCTACATCCAGCCTCGGTCTGAGCGGGGTAGAGGCAGCATTAGCATGCAGCCTCGCCGACAGCCTGCACGCCCACATACTCGACAGGGCTTCAGCGCTCGGTCCTAGCCGGAAGCCAGGGTGTGGGCCTCTGGGCGGATTTTGTTCAATGTTTTAGCTGAGATGTCAGGCATCAATCCCAAAAGACTACAGCCCTATATCTTGACGGCCTCCCGGCATTCACATGGCCCAAAACACAGAACAACCAGCCTTGGCAGTCAAGCTAGACCCAGCTAGGGTTAGAAACCTGAACGCCAAGCCTGAAAATCCAAAGTCCAGCCAAAGTGGCTTTGTTAAATGCCAGCAGCTGATGTGTGGCCGCGTAACTCCGAATACTAATCAGCTAATCCATGGATCCTCACAAGAACAGGCTCCCGACCGCTGCCGAGGAAGACCCACCCTGTAAAACCCTCGGGACCTTCAGCTTTTTTCGTGGACCTAAAACCCTATGCCTTTATAAAACCGTATCAAACTCAGGTTACAGCACTACAAGCCCGTGTAGTGAAGGAGCTCCGGGGCACCCTGGACGAGAAGGATCGCTTGAAGGCTCAGGCACAAGCAACGCCGGGATCTCAATCCAAAGCTGAGCATTGATGCAGTGCACATATATATATATATGCATACATACATACATACATACATACATACATACATACATACACATATTTATGGATTCATGGGATGGTTTCGCCCGTGACCTGACCTGACCAGTGACGCTGAACCAAGTCGTTCCAGGGTGTTGGCCTGAAGTTGTGAGTGGTCATACATTGTCAATCGCAAGTGCGCCAACAGATTCAAACATTATCTGCCCAGGACAGAGCTTGCACTCAAGAAGTGGATGGGTGCATGCCTCAGTCATTTCATTCCAGCCGCTTGGAACATTCTACATTGAATTAAATGAGCCCGGTCAGCATTAGCCTCAATGCGGACCTGAAGCGGACGGGCATAGGGTCCCCCATGGACACATAGCAGAGGAACCCGAATTTAACCTGCTTCAAGGATCCCGCAAGTAGATACATACATAGCTATAAAGGCCAGGGCTGTGATAAGACACACGTTTGTGTGTGTGTGTATGTATGTACTTATATATATATATGTATAGGTATATATATATATATATACATATGTACATCTCGACACGTATATGTATATCCGCATGTATATATGTATCTATATAGACAGATAGATAAATAGACAGATGTGTGTGTGTGTATATGTATATACATATATGTACACACACACACATACAGATACACACATGAACACATGCGCATGTATGTCCCGCGCACAGATGCACGGACCCAAACTGTATCGTCTTTCACGCCCTTACAAGCTTACAGGGTGTCATCTTTTCGTACGATGTACTGCAGTACGATGTGCCACACGATGTTATGGCCCATCAACATATTTCTCGGCTGCGACGTCGCACGCATGTTTGTCCAGGGTTGGGGGGCTGTTGCCCGGTGTGGTTCGTGTTTGGATGATGACTTCGATGTTTGAGCCAGGCCAGCCATGCAGGTTTTTGAAGGCATCAGGGTCCAGGAGATTGTGTGTTTCGGGGCCATGTATCTTTCAATATCCACCTGTCTTAGCAGAAAGAGCCGGACAACTTGTGCTGCTGGGATGGTCTTGCTACGTGTATCGCGACGTGAAGGGCCGTTGGTCCGGAACGCCGCAGAGGCAGTGCTTCAATGCGAAACCATTAGGATCCATGCGGGCTGCTGCAGCTTCGGATAAGTGCCCTGAAGTCCTGAACCTGACTCCCTCGAAGCTGAAACCCGAAGCAGTAGTGTATTCTTCTAGGTGTGGTGAGGGTCACGCGGCGGGTTGCCACGAAGATCTCGGTTTCAGTAAGATCAGGGAAGCCGGTAATCTGAGTAGCTATACTTTAATCACGACAGCAATAAATAATGGTACGGAAAATACCAGAGTAGTTCTGCGAGAGGATGCTGATGAGACTATGATAGAGCACAGTCGAACAAACGCATCCTATAGTCCATAAAACTGCAGTATGGCCCGACGACATGTAACTCCCGGTGATGCGACTGACGAGGACACAGCGCCGTGAATCTGGGAGAGTACTTTATCATGTGGCACCGCTACTGTGCGACTTCACGGCAAGGAAGCAGAGCTGGGGGAGGGTAGATCGGGGTTCGATACCCCGAAGCAGCACGCGGGAACTCCCTGACGAATAATAGTTCTGGGTGAGAGGAACACAAGAAGCTCTGAGTCGCATGCTTTTTCTTGTCTGGTGTTTAGTGAGGCTCGTGTGGCCAGTCAGCAGGCTATGAAGCTCTCCTTAACGGATCCGACAACTTATATGACGGCATGCTCTGCTTTGCTAGTGTTCCGAGGCAGCAATCAAGGATGCCAACAGAAAACGCACGGCGGTCAAGGACAGGCGCCAGTTCGGAATACTGCTTGAAAGTGCTGTGAACTACTTGAAAGCCTTCCGCCCCTCAAAGTTGAACCGAGCTCCTCGACTCCTAGGCGAGGAACCCAGACGCCTCGCAATTCGGCATACACGACCTTTCCAGGATGCCATGTCGCGCTTCCTCGAGGGAGAACGCCGCGGGGTATTGCATTCAGTCTACCTGAATTGGAAGAACTACGTGGGAATCTCAGAGACCTGTTTCCAGGGTGTTCAATGCTGCCAGGGCCTACATTGTGGCCTACGTGGGGCCTACGTGCCATTTGTGCGCTGCATGTTTGTCCACGTTCATGTTGATGTGCATGTCTCGTTGTACCGCCAACAGATTGCAGCTGCGTTGTGCAAAGCCAGGGTGACCACTCGGAAACTCAGGGCAGGTATCGTGGCTCCTCAGGATCATGGATAATGTCTTCAGCAGAAGTGCCTTTGAGGTCATGAATGACGCAAAAAACCAAGTGGCCATGGAGAAGCAGATTCCTCAGATGGGCATGGGATTCCAAACCAGTCATAAACAGAGCCGGAATGTATTGGTGTGGTCTTCATTTCATGGATGTTTTGAAAGCAACGTCAGAGGGTAGGATACTGCACAGAGCAGGCGTTTTATAGACAGAATCTAGGAGTGCGCAGTCCAAGAGTCCGTTGTCTTTCCGAAGAAGAAGTTTCAGTTATACCGTTGTACCCCGAGAGATAACAGATATCTTTCGACAGGTAGCCTGGTAGCCTGAGCACTTGCTTCTCTGCTTGGTGGACAAAATAAATAGCTGTAGTTTTTCGACATGCTCTAGTACTTCGTATGTAGTTTGGGCCTCCTACAGTACCCACTTTAAGTGCAGAGAATCCCCTCAAACGTGGCTTCGTACCAAGATACCTACTAGAATTGTTGTTTCTTGGCAAGGACAACGTAAGTGTCGTTTATGATATTGGGTACTTGTTGTTGCTACGAAGGACAGGTGTGTGAAGAGCTGCTGCTTCAAGGCTTGACCCCTCAGCCCGATTCCGATCTCGGAAGATTCGGAAGCAGCTGACAGGCTCCAGGGCCAGGTAGACAATCTGTCCGGGCCTCAGGTTGCAAGTGGCTAAGAACAGCTTCGGTGCCAATCTTCTCAGAAGGACATGAGATGTCCTCGTGTAGTCTCATCGACACTTGCATTCAGAACCGCGTTTTATTGAACCCCAGAATCAACTTGTTGGGATGCGTTGCGGAGCTCCCCGTTCCGTGGTTCGTGTGGTTCTTCGCCTATTGTCTTCGCTGTTACTAATTTCGAGCGATTCTTCTTGTCTGAGATGTGGTGAAACGCATGCAACCGGGGATTTGAAGATCATGCATTTCTGAAGCTCAATTGTCAATTGTGCTGGGGCCAGCAGCGCGCCTCTCAAGTAACAGACCTCTCAGATTTGTGAGGGGATCAGAGATATCTGAGGCTGAGAAAGCAAGAGAAGGCGATGCAGCGGTGGCGAGCTTATTTTCGAAAGTGTCGCTCTTGATCTCGCTTCGAGCACTGATACCTCATGATTAGTTCTGTCCTCTTCAAAGGCAAGGGAGTTTTGGTGAGTCTAGGTGCCTGGAGCGACATTCGTGCACAGACACACGCAAACTTAACCCCACACCACGCACACATACATAGCTAGTCATTCCAACAACACTACTCAGCATGCCCGTCAGAGAGCCCAACGATTAGTGGATAACGACTGCAGTAGAGAGTAGCGATGTCTGTCACCATGCAGAGGCTTGCTGTATCTTGACAGTCTGGGAGACCGCCTTGCTTCGGTACAAGGCACATGTGGCTCAGGTACGCGGCATACCTGGCAGGCTCCAGTGGGCCAGCGTTGAAGGGCTTGGCTCGCGCCTCTCAGGGCTCTGCACATTGAAGTGGCTATTGGCGTATGCGTTCACTTGTGTTCCAGGAGCTGCATGACTGCATGCCCAGTGGCAGTGTCTACAACTACAACAGCCCCTACCGATCGGCCAAGGTCTTCCGACGGTGGTTCGAGGTGTCGCGGGGCGTGAAGACCGGCACTAAGACCTCAACCCTTGCACATACAGTACGGTTGAAGGCGCCGCGATCATAAAACCCATAAGACACTTCCTCTCCTCAAAGCCGCTGCAACGGGAGTGCGAGAACGGCTTATTGGGCCACCGAGGATGAAGGCAGAGTTTGACCGGGAGCACGAGGCTGGGCTGCTGTGTCAAAGTCCTTCTTCAAGCTGTGTCTCTGGCCATTTGCCACCGCAGCTGAGGTGAAACTGGAAGAAATGAAAAGGCAACACGAGATGAACGAGACGCGGAAGAAGGAGGCCCGGGGCCCGAGATCGCCAAGCAGCCAGGCAAACAGGATCCTACTAGTGAAGCTTCCTAAAGCCGACCCTTCACCCCAATTCGTATCTGAGTTCTCGAACTGTCTTTCCTACGATGGGGTTAGTGGGATCCCTAGCGCTGTAGCCCCGGCAGCTGTCATCAACCATCCTTCCAGTCGGAAGCTCCTCTGTTTGCCAGTTGCGTGCGAAAAGTCTTCACAACCTTGGCATGAAGGCCCGGCCCTGGGTCGGGTGGGAATTCCGGAGAAATCCAAGTGTTTTATCAGAGAGCTTGGAGGATGCCATTTATTTCCAGGGTCACGCAGATAGGGTAGAGATCGCTGCAGGATCTCTTTTAGAAAGGTCAGGCCGCTTTAAAGCTGACTCGTTTGGGACAGGACATCCGAAGACCTGCCCTGTTTGAACCGTAAGCTCGACAGTTCCGGTCATGGCGCATGCTGAGAACAGCCGACAATCTTAAGGGGGGCGAGTCTCCATGCGTGCAACTGTTGCATCGAAATCTCCCGCTTTCCGCTTCCACGATGGGGTGAATGCCGGAATGTGCGCATGTATGTGTGCATGCAACTGCCTGCATGTATGTGGTGAATGTGCGCAGCTATGCATTCCACGTCTATGCGTGTGTCTTGCAGCTTGCTGTAGGCTATGCGCGTAAGCTTGAGTGACTTTGGACTTTAGTACCCTCAGGAACTTCTTTGCCGTAAATGCCGTTCTGAGCAGAAAGCATGAACCACAGCTCGACACGCAAAGGCTGCAAGGTCACCACGACGGATCTTCCACAAATCCACACGTGGGTTTTTGCCGCATGTGTTTCAAGGTCGGGAGCTTCGGTGGAAGGGCATTGGCAAAACACGCTGGACTTCCTGCCTAACCCAGTGAGAGGAAGCAAGCCACTTGATGCTTTGGCCAGTGCAGGGCGGCAGGATGATCCTCATGGACGTGTTCCTCGCCTGGTCTTTGCAGTACCAGAAGGCCAAGATCGTCTGAGCCTAAAGCTTTGGCGATGATTTTCCAGCCTTGAACTTGAAGCAAGACATCCACACAGCCGCAATTGTACGAACGAGTAAAAGCTACAGATGTGTTGTGAAAACATCCATCTAGACTAGACGGCCTCAGCCATAGTAGCATTCCAACCACAAACCATGCGTCAGGAAAAGAGTTGTCAAAAAATGACTACATGGATGCCTGACGAGTGTTTGGCTCACCGGTGGATGGATTGGATAATGTGCGATGGCCTTCAAAGGTGCTCAGTGTCCCGAGGAGCTTTCCAGATTAGCTAGTTGCTATGTAATTACATCTATATGTGCGCGAAGCATGGTATCGCCAACAACGTGGGAACAACGCTTTGGTCAGCCTGTACCGTGTTCCCCCACTCTCGTCTACTTTGACCAGCTGAGGCAAACGCCCACAAAATGAACGAGTCCCGCACCCAGCATGACGCAGTGTATCATGTCCGGTGTGGGAAGAGCTATAACGGCAGGCCTAGGAAATCTGCAGTAGATGTATGTCTCTCAGTGCTCGGAATCTTGTACCAGACACTGGAATTGTTTGTGCATCAGCGGTGTGTGAATCCCTTGTCCAGAGCATGTTTCGCCTCTGATCTGCGACAGCAGTGGTTGGAGGAGTCGTCCTGCTAATTTTCCTTGCTCAAGGCCGGTCGAACGCCAAACTCAGAATTGAAACGGCGGTCCTAATCGGCCAGTGGTCGACCAACTTGCCTTAAGATGCTAGGGCAGCTAATGTATCGCGGCACCTTCATCCACCTCGAGGAAGACACGCCCGAGGAGAGCAGCCGCCGCCGCGTGCGAGCTTTGAGTGCTCCCAGTCGAAGCCTCCAAGGTTCCGAAGGTTTGGAGCATGATTGGCAGCAGAAGAACGTCGCACTCCAGAACTATGTCGGAGGATTGCTTGCTGAACCAACTTTTGGCAAGACGTCCGAAGCATCCGAGTCTGAGGGGGACGTGGCCTCTGAAAGCGACGAGGAAAACCTCGGCTTGCAAGAGGAAGACGCCGTCGGGGTGCGACTGAACAGAGGAAGTTTGGGCCACCCTGGGCTATGTCGACGTCCCTGCGTCCACTTCGCCAAGGCAGCAAAGCCATGCTGTCTTCTCGTTATGATTCTTACTTTATTACCGGTTGACACTTGATGCAGAGGTTCCGCAGTACTAGTTGGTACTAGTACAAGGACTAATACTAGTAGTAGTAGTAGTAGTAGTAGTAGCAGCAGTAGTAGTAGTAGTAGTAGTAGTAGTAGAGTAGCAGCAGCCGCAGCAGCAGCAGCAGCAGCAGCAGCAGCCGGAGCAGGAGCAGCAGAATGAAGTAGTAGAAGTGCAGTCGTAGTGGTAGCAGTCATAGTACTACTCACTAGAAGTTGTGGACGGTGAGCCGTGAGCACGTATCCGTCCATCTGTTGCTTTCCAGACACAACACGGAAAGTGATCAAATTCAGCAAAGGGATCACTACGTGGGACATGCGTCGTGCTCTTGCATCAGAGTAGGGTGTGGCCAGATCTCGACAATTTTTTTGTTGGACCTTGTGCTGCTCTGATCACAATGACCCAGTGCTAGTTATTTGTCAAGCACCTTCACTCTGTTCCAGGTGCAACCTCAAGAATGTCTTGCCCAATTTCTGTAATCGTTTGAGCACTAGCCGAGTCCATGGAGTACTATATCCCGGCCCAGCGGATATCACTACGCAATAGCAATTCCCTTCAATGGGTTGTCTTCCGACCAAGATCCCCAATGGATCAGGCTGGATCGTGTCTACAAGGCATGGCATGTACATTCTGCCACCTTCCCCACACCCGTGAACGCAAGCAACCTGGCGGCATTTGGCATGCCACAGGTGGAGGGGTGATGAGCTGCATGAGATGGTCTAATCATCGGCTAGCAAGGCAGAGGGGAGCTTGATTCCTGGTGTGGGAGGAGGGATTTGGAAGTCAGACGCATCAGCCTATACCCCTCTTGCCTATCCCATCTACCTCGGTCTCTGTGATGAGGCCAGAGACACTTCGAAACCAAGGGCGACCTGCCCCTAAGGCTTGACAAGTGGCACCGTGCTCTCCTCCGCCAACTTGACAAGGCTGGCGGCTTTGGCAAATTTCCATCCAGTCCGTTCAACCTCAACGGCATTGTGCTTGCCTTGAGATTCTCCTTGGAGTGTCATCGCAGATTCCATTCTGCTGACAAGGGCGTAACACTTCGATTTTGCCGACATCGGTCATCCTACTTTCATTTGTGTTGCAATCTCTTCTGCTGCAGTCGTCGTGGTTGCTGTGGCTCTTGCTGCTGCTGCTGCTGCTGCAGCAGCATTTTGTGTGACTCGCAAGCCCCGTGCTCGCGCATGCACGCACACACCCACGCATGCAGAGACAAGATGCAGACATGACAGGGCCTGGAGGAGGTTGTCAGAGTTCTTCGCGTGGCCAGTGAAAGATGCCCACACGGTTTCGGATCCGCTTTCTCCAAAGGCTTTCGCAACTTGATCCATGTGCCCCCGAATCCTGAAATTCCCCGAAGCCCCAAGCAAACATCTGCCACACCTAGATCCCAAGCCCATCCAAGCCCCAACCGAACGAAACCTGGATCGACCTGGTCAGACCGATTATCTCCGCCTGCTGCAACAGGCCTCTTGAGAGAGTGGATCAAGGGTCTCAGTTCTTGGGTTTGGGGGCCTACGGAAGTTTAGAGTGTCGAGGACCGGAAGTACCCGTGTGTGCCTCTAGCGATTCCAGAAAGTCTGCATGGAGCTGCGGGGGGTCAGCTCCTCCATGCTCCTCCCCGAGGTCTCCCTGAGCAGAGTGAAGAGACTGTCCGCGAACACTGTGCACTACGCTAGTGTACACTTCTCTTCTCACGTGCTAGATGTATGTAGAGTACATGTACAATTAAACATAACACCTTGCCCAAAGCGACGTGCAGGGTGGTAGAACGACAGGCATGTGCTATGTACTGTTATGTAGAATGTAGAAGGCCTTCTGCCCTCCTGCAGACCGCAGGTGATCTGGAAGAAGTCTGCATCACTTTCTTTTCCACGCAAGCAGGCTGGACTTGTTCCATGCCACCATGATCCTGCAAACAAACGCGTTGTTTGAAGAGGTGACAAACAAGTAGTTTTTGCTGTGAACTTCCATAGAGAATGACGGAGGGAACTCCTGTCGGTCTGTATGCGTGAAGGAGCTCATTGATGTCCTCGAGCATGAGATTGAGGCAAGAGCACATTCCCGTGTTTGGGGCGATGCAATCCAGTTCAATCCAGGAGCTGCTCGGGTTTGGTCTCCAGCTGTTTCGCTTCAGGCCTCGCGCACTTTCGGGAGGCGCCCGAAACCCTAAATGGCACTCGAATCAAATCGCACGAGGCAATTGAGACCTTGACGTTCTGTTGCAGAAAGACATTCTCACGGTGCTGAGCCCACCGTGCCTGAGAGGTCGTTGAGATGGACCAGGGGTCTCGTGCCCCTTGGACATATGCGTTACGAAATTTTGAACCTCCGGCCTCGTCTTGGACCCACATCATGCCAGCGAATGCAGCAGGTAGTATGTGGAAGGCATTCACACCTATTGTATTATTACCCATGAAACAGCATGGGAACGGGTGCTTTTTTTCTGTTACATGCTGTTGCTGCTTTCTTTTTTGTTGTTGTGCAAGCCCCGGCGAACCAGCAAGTGAGTGAACTGCCGGTGGGGGCC
>CAJNDV010003403.1:15908-38408 GCA_905221635.1 Symbiodinium sp. CCMP2456
ACTGCTACTACTGCTACTACTACTTTTCTATCATTGCTAGTACTCCTACTGCTGCTTCTTCTACTACAACTGCTGCTACTACAACTACGACTATTATGATTATTACTACTACTACCACCACTACTCCCACTATTATTATTGTTTCCTCCACTATCACACCGCTACGACTTGACGATGACGTGGACAGGAGCCGAGAAGGGCCACGCGTACACGGACGAGGAATTGACCGAACTTGCTGCTGGGCACGAGTTATGTTCCAGCACTGTGGTGTCCAATCGCTATTCGGGAGTTTTTGGGCGTGCAGCTTGTCAAGATGTGGCGAGAAAATTATAGAAGTGAAGAGCTAGATGGTGGCATCGGATGGATCCAGTCCTGAGAAAGATAACGACTCATTGACACCATTTGACACCAGTGCGACCAAGGAGTATGCAGACCGCCCGAAGCTGTCAGCAGAAGAGCAAGCGCAGCTGGACGCCGACTGGTTGTCTGCAGGCCGCGGTAATGCGCAACATTATTGTGGGGTTGCGAGGGTCATCCTGCCCGCCCTTTTGCTAAGTGACCATCTGATCAGAAGCAGGCCAGGTTGAGCGTGGAGACTTCCACGATGCCTTGGAGGCATGGTTGTCTACGCAACTGCTGCACATGGTTTTTCGCCTTAGTTCGACGTTTCTGGCAATTTCGAGAGCTCTGGAACCCGCATTGTGCCAGCGCAGGCGCACGACGTCGTCTTTGTGCTGTTCTGCATTCGCAGCGCTGCTCCTTGCAAGATGATGATGCCCGCTTGGGTGCGGTGGTCGAAGGACGTAAATGAAGGACGCGGTCGGGGCCTTCGTGTTGCTTCTGTCAAGTGCAGATATAGACATAGACCAATCTGGGAAGGGTTGCTTCAGTATGTGAACGAAAGCGATGATCCTGTCTTTCGAGACGGCGATTCCCACCCATCCTTTGGAGGACGTCTTGTCATGAAAGATGCAGATGGTGCACGGGCGGACGCGTGGGCCTTGCAAGTAAACTGCGGCGCCGAAGGTTTCCCGGAGCTTTGCGAGCAGGACCCTTCAGCAGGAAGGTTACAGTCATACAGTCACATATCTTGTTGCATTTATGTCAATGTGTCAAAGTCGCTTCCTTGGGGTTGTCTGAATTCAGCACCGGCCGCAGGAAAGTGTGACCCGCTTTCCCCTGCTGCGGCTCTACCCTCGCAGTGTGACCGAATCTTGGGTGGAGTGGAAGAGACTTTCGCTCGATAGGCGGACGAGCGTCTGCAACTTAGGAGCGGGCCAAGGCACCACATCGCGACTTGAAATTCGCATTCCCAGGCGGTAATAGCGGGTTGGATGGTCATGCCGAAACTGGGAAGGGTATGCCAGATACCGACCGAATCCGTTGCTGTCCTGATAGAGTATGACCACGATATGCCCGTTCTGTTTGTCAGCACCCATCCTCTTGGCGATGGATATGTTCGAGGGGATGATGATTATGGACCCAAAGATGGCCCAGCAGTGCTACGACTCCTGGTGCAAAGTAAAAAAGAAGCCGAAATGCTTCACCTGCATTGACATCTAAGGATGCTTTTACCAGAATGGCGGTTGATGTGGTCAAAGGACGCCACTTGCACACGCACGTCACGAAGCACGACGTGTTTGAAGAGGGTTGCCGTGTCAGCGGCGGCCTCTGAAAGTGACTCCTTGGCTCCTTGGGCCGACCTTCCATTGGACAGCTGAGGCGGGCACATAGATGTGCCTCGTGTCCCGGGCACCATCCACATCCATGCAAAGAGTGCAGGGGACCACGTTCTCAACACAGCCTTTACCAATGTGTCTCACACCGTCCACCATCTCTCGTTTGGTAGGCCGGGGCAGCAAGCCGAGTGTTGTCACGGGTGGGTTTTGCGCGCTTGCGTTGCATCGGTCGTGCCGGGCGGCCTCACATGTTCCGGGCATTGCAGGCCGCTGGATGCCGTGGAAGAGCGCGAGGAGCTCAAGTCACAGCTTCCTGCTGCATGGCAAATATTCGGCGAACCTGTGCCACTGTGTGTCTTGCTGTCCTGCCCCATACTTCCACCCAGAGCTTTCGAGCCTGTGATGCCCTGGTACACTTCCTGCCTGACTTGGCTGTGCGGAAAAGCTCATTCTGTTGATGAATTAGTTTGGATTCTTTGCGGCTCCGCCTTCGTGGTTCACGCAGAACAGCTCGCACTCACAACTTTAATCGGCTTGACACTACAGGACTGCTTCGGCGTGGTTGCCACTGCCTGGATCATTTTGCTCACGTTTGCTTCCGCATTTCAGACCTTGATGTTGATTTTGTGTGGTGCTCTCTGATTTTAACCTTTCCCATTCTGGGGCCTGCGGTCTGAGAGATTAGAGGTGGGGGACTGTCCATGCACGTACATGGTGTCCACCGAACACAGCTCAACCAGCCGCTTGTGGGTTTCTCAGAATCAGGAAGGCTATGGTGTGCATGGAACTCAAGTCGATGGCAGAATCTTTGCCTCGAAGAACTTTCACCAAGGACCTCATCTCACACCCTCTTCTGCCCGATTTGCCTTCTGCAACGTCATACGCCGAGTTTTCTTGGATAATGCTCTTCAACTGGAAGCTGACACCAGGAGCGCATCACTACATCAAGATCGTGCACACCCGCCTCGAGAGCAACGAGCGTGCACGTCTTTATCTGTACACGCTTTAGCCTCAAGAAGTGGTACCGACAGCCATTAGAATTGAGGAAGCAAAAATGTTCTCAGGCATCAGTGGTATATGCAGACTTACCCTCGCCATGAGTCGCCGAAGGCACAGTCAGTTCCCGTCTAAGAATACTCGGCCTTAGCCATTTTCCTGGTGGCCGAGGTGAAGCTCTCCTTTGACCTGGCACCGGTTGAGGTGGTGATCTCACTTCGTCGCCACTGGTGACCCACAGATAGGAACTGCAGGTCTTTGCTCTCTCTGTCGTGCGATTTTTTGTGAACAGGTATGATTTCGTGACAACCACACTCGCCCTCGTGGGCGGCGGCTTCTCCTGTGTGCAAATGGCTTACTCCCTTTTCCATGGCATAGGCCGCAAAATTGCACCGATAGTTTGATCGGTGCAAAACGGGAAAAAGCTTGCCGAGTCAGCTCTCTCACACCCTGAACGTGCCCGATGACAGAATACGATGTTTGGGCTTTCAGCTCGCAAGTGTAGCCGGGCCGTAGCAAGGCTCCGTCATGACGTGCCCCCAGCATAGGCATAGACTCTGAAAGCCGGGAAACCTTGTTCAGCTTATCGCCTGCTGTATCCTTCCGATCGGGACAGGTACTATGCCGGTCCCACCGGGCACCCAGCTGGGGGTCGCTTGTTCCGGCACAAGCTCACCCCGCAGGAAGAGGCCGCATTGCAGGGGCATCTGTGAGCCCAGTTGCGCATGGTGGAAGTGCGAACAGAGCCATGTCTTGAAGGAAATCATTCGCGTGTCCTTCGATGCCTTCAGTCAGGACTGAGCGAGCTTGAGGCGGATGACTTGGATAATTTCGCTTGGAGACAGGAGCAGCTAGATGATAAGGGAGAGACCATCCTGGACGAGAAAACACGGGAGCCTGTGAGAGTCATTACCATAGATCCTCGGCAATTTTGGCAAAATCTTGGGCAGGGGCTGGGGCTGCCGCAGCTTGCAGTTTTGGAAGACCCGTGCGAGCCAAGGACTCGTTGCGACAGGCATTTTCGCTGATCGATGCCTCTAGCGACATCCACGATGTCCAGCTTATGGCCCGGGCCTAGGGTGCCTACAGTGGCGACGCATTTGTGAGCGCAGAAGCTCTCCTCTTCTTGGCAGATTGACGATATCGACGCCAACAATGATGGCAGGCCAGAACGACTGAGCCCTCTTTCCTTTTGATAGTTTTGCGCCCACCTCAGGATTGACCAAAATGAGTGGCGGGGAATCATGAGCAGTACTCCAACGGCAATTTTGCAAGCGTGGGTTGAAGCCGTTGATATCTTGCACCGGTGATCTAGCTGAAGTTGCTCGGCCAAGCGCCAAGGAAAGCTCCTGGGCGAAGACAGCCTGACATCAGCCCCCCACACATTCGAGGCCAGGCCGCCAGGCATGGTTGAAGTGCTGTCACCACATCGGATCCATGCCTTTGCTGCTCAGGCCCTAGATGACAACAAGGACAGTTCAAGACAGCAGCCAAAGCCGCTACAGCTGAGCAATTTTTTGGTCATGTTGCAGATGTGATAAAGTAGCCTCGAGATTCACAGACGCTGTGATCCGTGCGAATGCACAGAACAGATGCTACAGTAAGCACAGTCTTGAGTCTTGCTGGACGCTTCATGCTGATGGCAAAAATTGGAGCGTCTGAAGGACGACTATATCCCAGCAGTTGAGCTCCGGGCACTTCTGATGAAGGAGGCCGCATGCCGACGCTTGAAGAATGGAGCGTTGGGACGGGAAGAAACCAAAGAATATTGAGAAGGTAGTTGTCGCTTCGTGGCACAGGAGCCAGGTCTGCAAAACTGTAGCTGTCAAGAGAGGTGCTTGACAGAAGTATTGTCCGTTCGCTTCTCGTTCTCACCTTCCTCTAACAGCACATAACAGAACCGCGTTTTTCCGAGACTCTGATTGAGCATGTCTTTCGATGCGAGGGGAAACCTGCAGTGCCGTCGACACACCCTAAGTGACGAACTCCTGGCCAGGGCCAGGCGCCGCTGAGCGAACAGGAGGTGGACGAGCTGCTTCTCTTCGCCGACCCGGCGGGGCGTGGGCCTGCAGGGGTTTCAGGGGGTGCTCTGATGCCTCGTCAGGCAGGACCAATTTCAGACTTACTGTAGGCTTTGTTGTTGCCCAAGCAAATTGCTATCCGTCTATCTGGAGGACCATGATGGCCTTGTGAATTACAAGGAGTTCCTCAGGCGGGTGCATCTCTTGGCTTGTCTAGCTCTGGAGTCAAAATGCTTGTTGCGGGTGACATCGTGGTGAACCCTGCAGGTGGCTGAACAACCCATACCTGCACCACAACTACAGCGACTGACGCTTCACAAAGAGGTGCGCCAGTCCTAGGTCCTAGGTGCTTCAAGGTGACCTCGACTTGCGCCACAGGCTTGCAGCGCCACGCTGGCAGATCTCGGCTGGACAGCTTGCGAAACTCGGTGCTCACAACTGTGCAGCTGTTTGGCTACAGTACTGGTAGCGGCTTTTTGCGGTGCTGCTTGCCGTTGCTTCTGCACCAAGGATGTCAGGCGCAGCCGAGAGATGGCTGCCCGTGCACGTGTGAAGGATTCCGTCCAGAAAAGGCGGAAGCAACGGACTGTAGGACGTTTTGCACATCGCTTCCCTTTTGCATTTTCTTGTCACAGAGTGCTGCTCCTGGCCTTCGTTTCACTGTGGAAGATGCGTTTGACAGACGTGAGGTCGGCACAACTTTGTAGACATTGGGCCTGCAGTTCATGCTTCCTTTATGGCTGCAGGGCCTATAGAACCTAGAGCCTAGAGAGTCTAAGTTATCTGCTCCTGCAATGGCCCTGTCAAGCACATCCTCATGCTGCTGTCTTTGAGGCTGCCTCAGCTCTTGCAAAGTGGAAAAGACCCTCTGTGAGTGGAGCTGGAGTTCGCAGCAGCATGTTTGACGGTCTGTCCTGCTCCAACATCTGTTGCATCACTGCTTCAGCACGGTGCATGGTCATGTTGAGACGCGCAGGAGATGTCAATTTACGCTTTGACATGCTTTAACTGTGCTATACCGTGCTTCGGTTTTTTGTGCATACTGTCCTGTTTCACCTCGCAGCAAGCACGGAGCAGCACATGTCCTCCACATCCAGCATATTCACACACAGACGTGCTCCTTGTGTAGCCATGGGTCGGCGGCCGGGGGCTTTCTCTGCAAGCCTCTCGCAGGAGTCTGAACGCGTCAGTGGGCGGGGTGATGGCGGATGGAGTTGCCATGCCAAACTGCCGACATCTTCACCGAATCCTCAGACAGTCTAGCATGCAACCGGAAAGCTGTTCGTCGCGAAGGTCCAGGTGAAGCAAAAGACCTCCCGTGATGACTAGGTGATAAAGTAAATGAAGTGTGGTTGTCCACATGCAGGTCCTAGGGTGCATTCTCCAAACTGTGCATGTGTCGCAGGAAGACCGGGAAGTGCAAGCAGAATTGCTTGCTTTGCGCGGCCACCTTCCGAAGCAGCTGGAGGCCTCATGCTTGTTTCGTGCGTCGCTTGCCTAGTGTCGAAATCGGCTGCCGGGTGAGTACCAGCAGCGAGAGAAGCGCCGGGACGTTGAGCAGATTCCGATCTGGACTTGCTTCTCTTCTGTTGATCATGGACAGGCCGATGAGATAGAGGATCGTCAGAAGGACATGTGGGCTGTTCGCAGCCGACAGGCGACCGGCGCCTTGAAGTGCGTGCAGGATGTCCTCGATGAAGCCGGCTTTGTCATGGACGAGACGCTGGAACAGATGACAGTGTTCATTGGGAGGTGTGTAGTGGGTGGCGGTAACCCTTTCTCATGATCAGCCCGGCCAGTCTTCTCTTAAATCTGCCTGCTAGTGACTGCTACGCATAGTGTAGCGGCACCACTGGAACGAAGGAACAATCCTCTCGTCTACGTGTCGAAGAATGACGCATCACGAACAGATGGAGTTCCGTATGTCGTGACCTACAAGAGCCTTGACCGAAGGTGATATGCTCTGGCAGCTGTGCCTTTTTTGTAATCGCCCCTGTTTCGGGTATGTGCTCCGAGGAAAGTGGCCATCCGAAAGATTCCTTCAACGGAGTCGCATGTTCTGGGCGCACTGGAAGCCGGTGATAAGCTGACTCTCTTCGTTGCGTGGCCGAGAAGTATAGACAGTGACCACAGTTGCATGGACTTGATTTCTGCGACATTGGATGCAGTGCCTCCGCGGTGATTGTGCTGTCGTTCGTGTGCGGGTTCGCTGTGCGGGCACATCGAAGTTCTTCCTCTGGGGTGCGGTTGACAGTCCCGTTCATGGAACATCTTTGATTTATGTCAACACGGGAGCAGTGCCGAGCGATCGCTGACTTGCCCGACCTCGTGTGGTGAACGTGGTTTGTTGACGTGAGGATGCAGATGTCACAGGGGCCTGGCGGAAGCTTCACTACAAGCTCAAAGGTGGCTATGGAAGCCTGGTCGAGGCAGGGACCAACGTGTCTGCACTGAGCCGTTAGCATGATTGACATAATGATTTGTGCGGCACGACGATTTGCGGAAGCATCACGATAACGTTGCCTTCCATCGTAATGAGGGTTCGAGTCAAGCAGACAGATGAGTGAAGGGTTGTTCACGCTGCCTTATGCAGCCGTTGCTAAGAACAGCGCAGTCTAGGAAGGCGCAGCAGGGAGCAAGGGAGAAAGAAAGGCAGAGGAGCCGGCCGAGTCTTGGCAAGCTAGCGCAGCTAGCTCCTGCTCGCCTAGTGTTAGCCGGTCATGGAAGGAGATACGACAAGATCACCAGAATCCGTGGCTTCCTTGTGAGTGCTGGCCCTCGAAGTACCATCCCGAACACGGGGTCAGGCATGGGTGATGCTTCGGCATCATCAACTTGGAGCTTTAGTTCAGCGAGCCGACGGGAAGAGCGACCGGGTGGAAGCCAAGGCGAGAAGCGCTTCGTGGTTAAGGAGCAATACGGGCATGTATTGGTTTGCATCCAGGCAGTTTCCATAGAAGCCCCGGTCGCGGCGCCAGCTGTGGATGCCTCTGCAGAGGAGGAGTGTGCACGCAGTGCTCTGGCATGCTTTGCAATGCGCATCCCTGGAACAAGTGGCCGTCAAGCCAGACTAGAAGGTTGTCATGATGCTCATGTCTGAAGTGCAGAGAGCGAGAGGTGAGCACCCAGATGGCAGATTGTTGTTTCTTGATGATAGGAAGTTGACAAGACTGCTCGGGCAGCAGCCTTGGCTGCCGAATTTGGCGAACGTCTCCTGCTCATGTCTGCACAGGACTGTCGGATGTAATTACAAGCATTGCATAGCTTCAGTGCTCGTTTCCTTTTGCTCAGACATTGCTGGAGGACGTTCGCCGGTTCATGCCAACTGGCAACCGCAGAACCTTCGAAGTGGTCTGGAAACCCACGGTGGCCGTGCGCACCATGCCTCACAAAGATGCTCTCATTGCCGCTCAGCGCAACACTGCCCAGCCCAGAATGATTTAAACCTGCCTAGTAGGTACTGCTAGAGTATGCTTGAGTGCTAGACAGGTGACCACCGCTGAGCATGGGCTGCAAATTGACACCTTCGGGACGGATGAGACTGGCGAATGGCGCAAGGCAAGAAATGCGCAACCCTAGCGAAGCTGCTACCAGTTCGACAGCTTGCCGGTTGCTTTTGTTTTTGGAGGTGTATTGCTCCTGCACATCATCCGGCCGCGAGGCAAATCATGATCTGGGCTTGGAAAGCTCCCATGCCACCTGACGCTGCAGGATGCACCGCTCCCGGAAACACCACTAGCGGCCTGGATGCTCGAGAAGCACGAGACGTTGGGCGTTTTGCTGAGGCGCGATTGTTGCCAAAACATTGGCACTCGGGGCCCAGCAAGGCGAAGTGGTGGGTGTATGTAGCATGATTCGCCCTTATGTGTGGGTGTATGGCCTTTTATTGCAATTTCTGCATTCTGTGCGAGTGTGTTTGAAGGTGTGTGTATGTTCGTTTACAAGGCTCGGAGGGCAGGAGATAGCGAGCTTGACGCCTTGACTCTGGAGAGGTCAGCTGAAGACACCATGCGACCAACCGCGAAGTAATACTGACGGCAGCAAACCATGAAGTGAAAGCAGTGGCACAGTGTTGCGCGGAGAAGGACCTTCGACATCTTGATTAAAGGTGAGCAACACGGCAGTTTCCGACACCGTGCCTTCTCTTTGCACGCTTGTCGATTTGATGCTTGAAATCGACGCAGAAAGCTGCTGCTGAAAAGGTCGCCGTCTATATGGGTGTAGGAGCTATTGTTCAAATGATTCGGTCTCCCGCGTTGATGGGCAAAGCTACTGTGCACAGAAGGCCTTTGCTCATAACAGAGCTTGAGGGCCCCAACATGGAGAAATATCATGACGAGCAACATAGAGTATCCTCGCCTGTTCGGGGATCCCACAGCCTCAAGCGTGGTTGCCGTGTCACGATTCGGCCTTGTCGAAACTAGAGCCATCGGCAGAAGATCCGAGCCTTCCAAGGTCTCGCGATTTTCCTGGGCGGTGGCGAAGCTTGCTTGTGCAGACGCGGCCGTGACTGATCAGCTGGCCGAGGAACAGGCGATACGGTGGCAGTCATGGAAAGTAACGGCCAGAACTTCGGAAGTTGCGATGATCGGTTTTCCAAACGATCGGAGTGTCTCTTACATGCAAGAATGGAAAGTGTCCCGAGTCCCGAGTTGCAACCAAGTCGTTGTCTGCCTGAAACATGGACCTGGCAAGTATTGCTTGGAGCCATTCGCCACATCTTCAGAGATTGCAGACAAGATAATGCGGGCAAATGACTGTCGCATACTGTCATTGAACGTTAGATGTTGGCTTGCTTATGTCTTCATATACTTCCATGGCGCGGTATCTTTGGAACTTGAGCTGCCTGGCGTGGTTCGTGCAGTTGTGCTCCCACGTCAGCCTGCAAGGCTGCCCGTGTTGGCGAGTTTCATGCCGTGAACCTGGCGTTCCAGCCTAAGCTGGTGTGGAGCGGGGGACAGAAGGTGCCATGTGCTGCTTACATGTGCTCTTCTCTGTGGCACGGCAGAGTAGGATGTGTTGCCCGTTCCTTGGAACTGCTGAAGTGCAGCGCCTCTAATGACGTTCTGTGGCGCAGCTCTCTCGGATCGGGCTCTAACTAGAATGCCAAGATGCGCCCAGCCACAATTTTCTGGTTTCGAGTCTTTTAGAGTCTTTGCCCAATTTGCAGTTAGACGTTGTATCCATTCTTTAGCGAAGCCGTCCAGCACAAGTTTCGCATGAAACATCGACGACATGGCGTCAAGTTGGCGGTGCTGGCATTGTATGTGGGGGGCAGTCTGTCAGCAAGTGGTTGGACAGAGTGTTCCCTGAACAATGTCTTGGATTTAGGCCCAGCGACACAGTTGGATAACTTCTGGCAAGACTATGTCCTCAACTGGTCCAGCCTTCACATCGACTCGGGCGCTTCCTTGGAGGACGCCCGATTCTTCGCCAAGTGGACACGGATCTTCATGCAGAGCACGGAGCTCTTTGCAGCCGTGGCCAGTGACTGCCTCTTCGGCGTCTTGACAGTTTTCCTCCAAGCGCTCCCGGCCATCGACTATGAAGGAGGCCGACACGAAGCGAGAGATGTCCTGAAATTGAGCGGGGAGATACTGGAAAGCATCCCCCAAGACGAGATGGAAGCTGCAAAGGCGAAGGCTTCGCAGGAAGGCTGGGAAGTGGAGAGACTTATCAGCACCTTCCAACTATATCAAGCTGTGCTGGGTCCTGGTGGCAAGGATAAGACAGTACCGTGCACAGGTCCGAAAGTCTTCGTTTATCCGGCGCCGGATGCTTTGGGCCTTGCGCCAGCCGAGCTTCTGCATTCCGGCCCGGCTGGGTACCTGCCCGCGATGATGTCCAAGCCCCTGCAATGCCTGTTCGGCATGTACGGGACGGAGCTCTTGTTTCACAAGAGATTTCAAGAAGAGGCCTCTTCTTGTCGGACGGATGACCCTCACGATGCCGAGATCTTCTTCGTGCCGTCCTATTTCAAATGCATTGAAGTCCTCAACTATTTCGATGCTTTCGACTCGGACGACGCCGAGGCTGATTTGCTGTTTCAAAACGTGCTCCATCATCTTCGAAGTTTCGGCCCATGGTTCGATCGCAAGGACGGCGCGGATCACGTGTTTCTCTTCAGTTGGGGTCGCCACCCGTGCCGCATCCCTGGCTGGCGCGTGGGTCTCCGCTCGGCCATCCTCCTGCAAGTGGAAAACCAGTGCGAGGACCTCAATTTCGAGAAGCCCGAGCCATCCTTCGTCCGCTGGAAGGACATTGTCATCCCTGGCCACGTGGACCTTTGGAGGGCAAGGGAGCTCCTAAGCAAGAACCGACCCCTTGAAGACAGGGATGTCCTCCTCTGCTTCCACGGCCGTCATGCCGGAAACACGCAGAGCTATGCAAATGTGTCGGTCCGCACACGTATCATGGAGGAGCTCGCCGGCCTTTCCGGAGTCAGCGTTGGCGGTTTCATCGAAGAATACCATGTGCTCATGGGGCGCTCCCTGTTCTGCCTGGCGCCCAGAGGCATCACGCCATGGACCATCCACCTCTTCGTGGCCCTGCTGGCTGGGTGCATTCCCGTTATCCTGTCTGATGATTTGGAAGTTCCCTTTCAAGAATTGCTAGAATGGCCCGAGTTTTCCATAAAGTGGCCAGCTGAAAAGATAAACGAGTTGTACGGGTACCTGAGATCAATCCCGACGCTGGAGCTGGTCCGGCTGAAGGAGGGCGTCGACGAACATTCCTGTTGGTTTAATTATTACTCAGAGAAGGAGAACTGCAACCCCTTCGCTGCAGTGATGACTCTTCTGCAGCGGCGTGTTGAGCAGCGCCCTCGCTACGGTGGACTTTTCTGGGGTCCAAATGATCTGCATTCGCAGCCGGACGAGTTTGTTGCCGTGTGCTCTCAGTCTTGTGCCGTGTCGTACCAGGAACATCCTCTGGGCGAACGCCAAGCTGCTGAACAAATCCGAGAAGCTTGTCGACAGCCTGCTCGCAGCTTAGGATCTTGTGTGCTGATGCTGCTGTATATACATGACAGTGACTGTGATTTCCAGATCATGGGTGCGGCTGGCGAGTGGGTGCACCTGTTGGAAAGAGCAGCCGTCCCGAGTCTGCCTTTGTGGGCTTGCGAGGTGTGGCGCGTCCATGCGTCGTGTTGAAGAGTTCAACGCGCGTGACTCCCAGCGGAGTTACAGAAATGCGGGGGCCACTCCCGCACAACGGCTTGCAACCGTTTGAGGCAAAATCTGGCGAACGCAGTCTGGGCCATCGCAACGCTGAGCTACACGCAGCTTAGCAAAATATGTGCGCGATGCAAGTTCTGCCAGCCAGCTATGTGTGTCTTGCGCAGTCCAGGCTTACTGAAAAGATGGGCGCTTTCATAGACTCCCAGCTGCAGTGGGAGCCTGTATTGAAAACTTACATTAGAGCCACAGTCCGAGGAGCAAAGCATCCTGAAGATCCACGAGCTGCTTGGTGATTAGAGCTGCAGGGGCCATCGCCTTCGCCTTCGCAAGATGATCCCTCGTGTCTTGTCAGGTTTGGCCCACAGGGCCTGGCCAACACGTCTTGGCCTTAGGATGCAAAAGGGACAGCAAGAGTGCCATGTGCTGGGAACCTGGCCGGGTGAGCTCCGATCAAGCCTGTGTAAGAAGGGGCGCTACAAGCGGCTCTCTGATTCGTCTGCCCATCGCATGATCTGAAACTGCAACGATATCTTCCCGCATGGTGTGGTAGGCTGCCATGGCAGTTCTCACATTTCCGCTGCACCGGGCGCTAGAGATGGAAAGGCCTCGTTGGCCCAGGCTTACCTAGTTCACGTGTCCCCTCTGTTTCACTAGACTGAGACAGAATCTGCGATCTCAATCTGCCATGGTGTCCTTTGAAGGAGCCTTGTTGAATCACACCGCAGCTTGGCTCCGGTTGGGGTGCCAAGGAAGCGGGAACCCTAAACCCTAAACCTTAAATGCCCGAACCATGGACCAATCCGGCCTGCATTGTTCGAGTTGCGAGAGTCTAAACCCATGATCCGGACTGGACTGGAACAAGAGGAAGATCCTTTCCCTTTAGGGGTTGCACTCTAAGGTCTTTGTTTTGTGGGTCTTCATGTTGATGAGTGTTTCAGTGCAGACCTCGAGCCACATGCCTCGCCTGGAGTGTCCCAGTGTGAGCGCGAAACCCGAACCCCTAAAAACCTAAAGCCCTAAACCCTAAACCACAAGCCTCGCCTGCATTGTCCGAGTGTGAGAGCCGAAAGTCGAAGCCCTTGCCAGGCTTGTCCCAGTGTGAGTGTGAAAAAGTCCAAAACCCCAAACCCTACCCACAAGGCCCTCGCCCAAACCCAGGCCTTCTCAGGCGGCCGCTTCCGGGCTTCGAGGCGCCTCGTGGCCGGCGAACCGATCCTGGCACTCCCGGAGAGGCAAAACATCTCCCGTCCTCCAGTGCTTTAAAGAATCGGGTTGGCTTCCTGATGAGATTTTGGGGTGTTTCAAAAAGCAACTCGTTGCAGGACATGTTGGACTCCGAGTGCCGCCAGAAAATGTCAGGTGTTGCAGAGGCTTCTGGATGCTTGCCTGGATCATATGACAGCAGGCGCTGCCTGTGGTTAGTTAGGCTGGCTCGCCATTGCCAGTGCATGCGGGCACTCCTCCTTCTTCAGGACCAGGATGCATCGGACTCCATCTGGATGGCTTTTCACATCTTGCTTGCGCACGACGGGCGCCTAGGGGAGCCCTACACCTCACAGATGGCACTTCTTCGAGAGGCATCCGAAGGATCTCCTGAGTCCTGGGAGCATTGGGATGGGATGGCGAGACATGTCCGCGCGTGTGCAGGTGGTGCAAGTGTCGCAGGAGGGAAGCAAGGAAGAAAGCACGCAAGACAAGAATCAACCTCTGTTATAAGGTTCCGGAGCAGTGGGTGAATGTATTACACATTCGGCTGGGAACGACATGCTACCGGCAAATGCTTTAGCAAGTCTGCATGTGTGATGAAGGTGTTCGCATCGGTGAAGTAGTTAATTGTAAACGCTTCGCGTCGTCCGCCTCGGCCGGGTCACAATTAGAGAGGGCCGACGAATTGCTCAGCTGTTTCTTTTCGGCGTCATTGACGGAGCAGAGGCGGCAGGAGGAGGAGAATGCAAGAGGAGGAGGTGAGACGGGCAAGGGAGAGGCCGGCCACAAACAACAGAATTCCATTCGAGAACATGAAGCTTTTGCACCTGACCTTGGGACCTGTAGAGGTCCAGCGTCGGGGGTTCAGGTTGGCCAGGATAAGGGGGGGCATTGAGGGAAACTCTGACTGCTGGCCGGGGCCGAGGCGAATTTGGCTATGAGATCCAGCGTTTGCCCTCCGCCAGTCGTTTCGGGGCGTGTTTCAACTTCGCAAAGCCGAAAAGCCTGGCAGACCCCGAAGCATTGGGACGAACTGAAATGTTTCAGTCGGTCATACTTTCCTTAGCAAACGCTTGGTGTGATGTCGCTGATTCGCCAGAGCGAAATTCTTCACGACACAGTCATATATATCCTTATATATATATATATACATATCACTAATGAGTTAGATTGTGCACCCATGTCCTTATAGGACTGTAGTCTCAAAGTAGAACGGGCAAAGTGCAAAGTGCTTTGAGGGAGAATGGTCTGTTTGAGGCTTTGTGATGTGATGTGATTTGTCCTGGTCTGTAAAGGCTACATCCCGCATGCTCTTCATGTTCTTTCGGTTTGGCACGTTGCAATTGAGTGCAGGCCTTTACGGCGGCGTGCGCTGTGTCTTCCTGAGTTTACCGACCGATGGTTGCTGTGTACGTCGTACGTAGTTTGGCAGACCGTCCTCCTGCTTCTGAAGCACCCTGTGACACAAACATGCAGGTAAATGCAAGATTTGGGAATACTTGGGGTTCAGGGTTTAGGCGTTAGGGCTGTCTGGAGGCTAGACTCGAACCCAGTAGCCAGAAGGGGGGTAGGGCTGTGCTAGTGCTACTCGCAGGACTGCTCCTGTGGGACGACGAGGATCTGCTGCACCTGCAAGGCAGCCGATGGCTGGACATTGCGAAGCAAGGTGGACTTAGGATTCTGTTCTCCAACAGATTTTGACAGCAGCGCTTGTAACCTGGCCACGGAAGCCAGTGCAGTGCCATGCAGTGGGATTTAAGGTTCGGCTGGCATGTTGCAGTGGTGTCAGTGATGCTCTCGGCCATGATCTCGCATGCCGACTTTCTCGCGGGTTCGGAACCAACGCAAGCCTGAGCTTCAGCCTCTATGGTTCTGGGTGTTCGGGTTTGGAGCTCCAGGGCTTGAAGGAGATTCTGGCTGTCCCCCCCGCCACCCGCGCTTCGGCGCCTTCAGGCACACTACGCCACTACACAATCAGGGGCGCGAGTTGCCCAAATACACCACTCTCCTCCAGCCCAGTGATGCACCAATTCCCAGCATCGGAAGAATTTGATGTGCTGCGGGAGGCCGGGAGGAGATCCTGGAGGTGTCTGTGGCTGCATGCTAGTGACGGCTAGTGAGATGCCGACCATTCCGGACAAAGATGGTTTGGTGAGATGTGCGGTTGCAAGCTACCTGGATCCTTTCAGGAGTTCGCTGCCTTGTGCGATTTCCTCGGTGAGGAGGGTGCTGCAGAACTTGGGGCCTCGCCTGAGCGATATCTTTGGGCGCAGGCGCGCAGGTCGCGGGCAGTGCATTAAGGGAGCCTTGGATGCCCCGTGGAGGCGATCCTGCTGCAGTACTTGCTTCGTTTTGTACGGTCCGATGGGACCGCTGTTGAGATCTTCATGCCAGAGCTTGCGGTGCTGGATGCCCGAGCTTGAATACGGATGTGCATGGCATTGCATGTCCTTAGCCTTCGTGGCCATTGCGAACTAGAAATGAAAGTCAGCATGGGCGGGCCAATGCGCACAGCAGGTGATTCTCAGGTTGGTTTAGGCCCGAACGGTGTCCTCCAAGGAGGCAGAGTCTTTGGGCGCCGCCACGCTGGAGGCACCAGGGCTCGCTCGCTTGGAATCCGCTGGCCAGGACGGGTCGGACGGGACTGTGTGCGTAGCGGCACAAGCTTTGTGAGCTGTCCCCTGGCGTGAGGAGTCGATGCTGGTGTTTTACGCGTCTCGAATCTTTGAAGAGGGAGACGCTTGCATCTCAATGGGGTATGCTCAGGTCTAGGCCGCTAGGCCGCTCCCTTCCGTGCAGCCGAGGAACTTGTGCAGCTTTGTCATGGAGGCTCTCATCTCGTACTGGTAGCGTAGGGCCTTCTTGACTAACTGATAAGATGGGGCACCCCGGTTTTGGGTTCTGCGCCAGAGCAGTTTTCTTTTGTCGTGCAGTCGGTACAATCAGGGCTGGAGTGGTCGCAAGCCGCACTGGTTGTTCTTGCTTTGTTTCTGTACGCTCGATGCAGCAGACGGGAGGGTTGCTGCATAGTGTCTTTTTCTATGCATATCACATCTCCCGTAGCTGCGGTTTACTGTGTTGTGTTGCGGCCCCGTGAACCACTGGCTGGAATTTTGCATGCGAGGAGGTCAACACATCGCAAATCTGTCAACCTAATCGCCACGCATGTATTGCGAAGGAATGAGCTGTGCAGTGGCCGGGAGACACAGATGCCGCAGGCTTGGCTTGCTGTGCTGGGAGGGCGCTTTTTGAGCGCGGCCGCTTCGCACCTCGCAGCCCGGCCAGCCACTTCGAGTTCGCTGCTGGGACCTGGAAAGCAAGCGTTGGAGACCAGCAATCAAAGAGCAGCCTTTGCATGAGGCACTTACCGTTCCTGTCCCACCGAACTTGTCCGACAAGGTCAGCAAGAAGGCCTGTCGTTGTAGCTTTGCTTGCCACGGGCTTCAGCGGGTCGCATCGCATCGCCAGGTCGCTGAGCTTGCGCCGGACGGCTTGCAACCGGGACAATTTCTGCCTGCAGAGGCGAAGCGGGGGCAGTCTGGATTTTGTCTCGAGGGGATCTCCCACACAGGCCGTGGAGGAGTGGCAGCCTGCGGTGCTTGTGGAGAGCTCGCTGCAGCTCAACGTGAGGCTCAAGTGCTGCTTTCTGTTCGAAGTGAATCTTGGCGGTTCCGAAGCCAAGACAAATTTCACCAATTTCATCCCCGGCAAGGATCTCGGAGCAGGATCCCCTGCCAGCCGCGGCTGTCATGGAATTGCTCAAGGTCGGGTCTGTCACGGGCCTTGTGACTGGTACCATGTGCTGACTGGTACCATGTGCTCCTGTACTTATTTGAGCGACTTTTGTTATCATGTCGGAGGCCATACTTTGCAGAGATAAAACGAATCACATGTTCCATTCGCATGGTAAATCGATAGGCCCGCCCCAAATGCGATACCGTCACTTGTGCTGTGGGTGTCAGATGTGCTCGCTAAGCTTCGGGTTCAAGCTCTACTCGTGGACAGGCGTTGAGGCGTTGTGGAGGCTTGTAAGGTTTCGTGTGGTGTTGGGTTTTACACATACACATTCTCTCTCTCTCTCTCTCTGTGTCTCTGTATCGGTCGAGAGGGTTCACTTGGAATTGCAGGTCCGAGCGGCTCGAAATAGCATTTTGTATACCGTTCCAGATGGATACCTCAAACGATTTCAGGTGCCCGGAAGCCTCCCAGCCCTACTACTACTACTCCTCCTCCTCCTGCTGCTGCTGCTGCTGCTGCTGCTGCGGCTGCTACTTCTACTACTTCTACTACTAGTACAACAACAACAACAACTACTACTACTACTACTACTACTACTACTACTACTAGCCACCCCCACTACCAACCACTGGCGCCATCCGGGCTGGGCAGTGGCAGCTTCTAGGCTCCCTAACTGCGGCAGCTGCAGAAGATGCAAGGGTTCAGGCTCCCTGTCTGTGACAGCTGCAGAAGTTGCAGATGCTCACTTGCCTTAACTGTCACAGTCGGTGAAGTTGCAGAGGCTCAGGCCCCAAAACTGTGACAGCAGTTGGAGTTGCAAATTCGACGGGAAAGAAACTGCTAAAGCACAGGTCGGATAGTACGAAAACGCTGTAAATACCGTGCAAAACGCAGGTGCCGTCAAGAAGGTTTTAACACTCCTAAAATTTCCTAAAACCTGAAGCGCACCAGCTTATAGGAGTCAAAAGAAAGGATGCCAGCTGTACGTGGCAGGAGCTCGTCAACACCCCTAAAGCCCGGACCTCGGCGTAGGAGGGTTTGCTTTTGAAGTACTGCGTGGCGCGTGCGCGCTAGGTGCAGAGATATTGTTCGGGTGTGCGCGAAACAGTGTCGTGATCGTCCCCCGAAAAGCTTCCCCCCCACCCAATTTCGAGTTTTCGCCGACAGCCCCGAGATCCCAAAGTCGAACTCGCAAAGTGCGAAGTACGTTTGGTGAACATATAAACGGCTCCGACATCACGAAAGAAAGCACTGTAAATACTGAGTAAAACGGCTCTTGTGGAGATTTTGTTCGGTGTGTCTGTGTAACAATGTCGTCATCATGCCCCCCACCCGCCCAACCCCCCCACACCATCCCGCACCCAAATCCGAAGCCCCTTTTTCCAAAATCCAGGAGTGGATTTGAGGCAAGAAGAAGTGGTATGACACGACGAACGTACCGTAAATGCCGAGTAAAACGGATGTGCTGTTAAGAGGGTTTGTAGCAGAGGTGGTTGGTAGGTGGGGGGGGGTGCCTACAACTACTACTACTACTACTACTGCTGCTACTACTCCTCTTTCGTTCTTTTCCTGCAGAACGATAGGTTTGCAAGAACAGGTGGTTGCGAACGATAATGCGCCTCCAACAGCGATAACGCATACTTTTCATTTAGTAGTAACCCAGTAATGTTTGTGGTAGCTCATTTAACTCCTTTCACTCGCCTTTGCTTTTGTATGTTAGAAAACTGCGGGCTTGGGGGCATCCTTGTTGAGTACCGTGCATCTCCTGCGAAGTGGGTTGCCAAGCTTCAGTTCGGGGGTCCGGAGTGTGGCGAATGCTGCTGAGCGGATGTCTGTGCCTGTCTGATCGCGCGGGAGAGAGAGAGTCCGGTAGTTGGCGCTGGACAAAGAGAGCGAGGAGATCGCCGAGCAAGCTGCAATGAATGTGCACCTTGACGCATCCAGCATGGCATGGCTCCGATGTGAGTCTATGGAACCCAGGCTAAGCCATGCCCTCCTCTCCATCAACAAGGAGTACCTTGCTGCAGCCACGCGCCCCAAAGTGCCTTTGCTGCAACCTGCGATGTCCCCTGCATGTGCAGAGGGCAAGGTGTCTTTGAGAATTCTGTGAGCAGGGGCTTGTTTGGAAATTGTGGCTTGGGCTTGAGAGGACAGGAGAAAATGGTGAAGCACTTGTCCGGCATTTTTATTGGAAGCTGTGGGGAAGTGCGAGGTCGGCTGGGGCGGGGTGGGTTTTTGGTGCCTGGACTGTCCTGGGCCGCGAAAGATCCAGGGCTGACCTGACCTCCTCGCCTCAGTGTTTTCCGAGCTGCCGCTGCCCGCTTCATCACAGACGGTGCACGCCGACTCGGCACAGATTTCTTGGAAGCATTCCCACGGACTTCAAAGTGTTTCAGCATTCACAGCTCGATCACAGCTTTCGCAGAGAGCTTGCTCACAAACGCCTCGCAACGTCGCACCAAGACTTTAGAAGCGATCAAGTAAGGATTCCGGTCCCCAAGGATTCCAGCGACAGCTGCAGAGACACTTCTAATGCACATTCTTGAACGCAAAGAGTTGCTGACGTAGGATCGGGTGCAGCATGTATCGGGTTTGATCCCTTTTGCTTGTGACATGCATCATGGAGAAGTCTTGGCTTCGTTGATATGGCAAGCTGCAAAATCTTTTTGTCAGATTACACTATAAGGCTGACTTTTTTCACGGAAACGCATCAAGGCCCCCGGCCCCCCCAACGCAGAAGGTACCAGAGGCGGCGACAGCGGTCAGCCGACAACGCCGGCAGCGTGCCCGGGCCTTGATCGAGGAGGCGCTGCGAGTCTGCGAGTGACGGCGGCTGGCATGGGCTCAGAGGCATTTCCGGGTTCAGATACAACGGCAGCTGCCACTCGCAACGTATTCTAAGGGGTCCATGAAACGGTCTCCTCGAGTAGCGGCTAGAGCAAGGCCATACATGAATTTCGCTCCTTGTGAGGAGAAGTGGCTCCTGGGGCTTGGCCAGAGTGCACTGGAGGCCTCCATGGTCTTCCGGGCAAAGTTCGTTGTCATGAGTTCTAGGCCTCGTTGAAGGCTCCATCGTCCTCCACGTGCGACTATGCCAGTCTGGCATCGCATGGAAGGCAGGTCCTGCTGCCAGAGCACATTCTGAAGCGAGGGTGGGCCCTAGTTGATAACAGACACGGATGGCTGAAAGGCACGTCCGCACCCAGAAGCAATCCTCCCCTGAGCAAGCTATGAGTTATTAAATGGTTCATGTTAAGACTGTTGTCTTTGCCTCTGCGTGCCGCTTTGGGATAGCGAAGCTTACAGAAGTCAGCTTAACAAGAGGCGAGACCCATTTTGCGGTGGGGTTGCGAAAGACCGGAGAAGAGTCTTAGTCTTAACAGGTGCGAGTTGCACTCGTGAGAAGTGTAGAAGCAACTCAGGTACCCTGTATCTGGGCTCAGTATCTTCGGAAACCCAGCCGGGTTTTGCTGGCAGGCTGTGCAGAATCCTTGCAGCGGCTCTGTGTGTCCTTCGCGTGGCTGAGCCCGGGCCAAGGTGCCAAACGTATTCTTCATTTGATATTCTGTGGTGGGCAATAAGGTAGATAGACATGCTATGATATGCTTGAATGTTTGTCTTCGTCTCTGTGGCTGTGTGTGTTTATTGTGTTGGTGTGTTGTCTGTGTGTTTGTTCGTACTAAATGACGGATGGAACACATGCATTCCCCTCCATACATACCGATGATTAACGAAACATATACGTGCACACATATTTGTCAGAATTATGTAAGTGTAAATAAAAATCTAGATGTAGATCTTTCAGCACCGCCTGGGTCTATAAAGTCTACAACCGTGCATGTACATACGTGCATCTGCCTAAGACCCAGGAATCAGTCTAAAGTGCATCATCCCTTGCTTTCGCAAGACAGCCGTCGTCCTGATGCCTCGGTGTGTCTTGAGATCTCCGCAGCTGGAGCACAACAACCCCTCCAGGCTCGAACCCGAACCGTCACAGAAATCTCTGCACCTGCCCCTCCGTCATCGGAATCACACATCTGCCTCGTGCGACAGAAAACCTTTCACAGAGTTCGCTCAACCATTTCCGCCCCGACGTATTTGGCACTCTTTCAGAGTTTGCGTTTGCTTGTGCTGTGTCGCTCGGAGGTGAGGAGGCTCGGGCGCTTCTGGCCGAGCTGCGCGCCTTGCGAGCCTGTCTGGCAGGAGCTGGACATGGCAACCCATTCAGCCTGCACAGTGCAACAATCATTTCCTGGTGCATGGAAGCTCGAAGGCTTTCCAGATGGAAATCCTGAGACCGTGGCGCTCGTTCAGGTGCATATCAGGATTCGGCTTTCTACGCGTTACCGGGCGAGCCTGGCCCTATGTTGACTTCAAAGTTGCAGCACAAGGTGCCAACGAGCTCCAACCAGGCTTTGCGTTCCCACAGCAAGGCCTGCGCGGGGGTTGAGGCACTCCAATGAGAAGTCCGTGACAGCACCAGGTCTCGCTAGCGGCTCTGCGTGCAAGACTGGCAGCGTGCACTTGGGTGACTTGGGTCAAACGACAAAGCTTCTACACGCAGACGACGAACCAGTTGTCGCCACTGTATTGTGTGGCATATTGTGAGCATATTGTTGGCCCGTTGAGGAGATCTCAAGCCTTCGCGCTCTCTGTGAGGATGCCGAGGATAGACGCCACGAGGCACTCCTGGCAGGCGTCACGGCAAAAACAGCATCTTAATCTTACACAAGAACGGGGCAGATGAGGGGAGAGGGGGATGGTGTGCAAGGTGTGCTGGGCGAAGCAGCCGCTTTACACGTTCGCCTGCTACAGTTTCGGGAAGCACACGCGAAGCTTGCAGAGTGCACCTTGGTGACCAAAGATATCAGAGGAGGTTTGGAGCTGCGATGTGTTTTTGTAAGTGCGTGGTGCACATCATCCATGCCAGCAGGTCTCCAGCTTTCGCCAGAGTCCCAGGCTGCCAAGTCGCTCGCTCGAGACTGTGCGATTGCGCTCGGCAGTCGCGCGGAGGATGTGCTTGGCACCTCTGGCGCAGTGAGAGAGCATGCAAATGGTGACAGAAATTAGTTGTGGATGCTACTTGCAAGTCCACGTGCATGAAGACCTGGCCAGGAATGGGTCCGCGAATCTCTTGGAAGGAGGTGACATCTGCCGCTTGATCGGAGAGTCGGGTGTTGGATTCCCGGGTTCTGGATGAGGCATTACGTAGTCGTGTCGAGTCTCGCGGTCTGCCCGGCCTCAGCGGCCGGCATGCGTGGGTGCAAATGAGGTGTCAGCGGAGCTGAAGGAGAGGTTACAGGGTGTCGGCTACACGCAAGAGAGCCTTCCCAAGGACTGCCCAAAATTGCAAGCTTTTGCCTTGCCGGTTGCTCTGTTGCCCCGCCTTCCCAGGCCGCCGGACTGCCTTCCATGCTGCATTTCGTCTCCAACAGAGGAGAATCGCTGGCGAATGCTCTGCAGGCACAGGGATACACAGCAGAAGCAACAGAACAAATTTTGGACGTTCTTGCAGGCACGCGTGCGCACTGGGGATGTGTCGCAAGACCTGGTGGATCTTGTTCGTTTGTTTCTTCTTCGCCGGCTGCTGCCGCTACAACGGGTGGTTGCCCTTCTTGGGGAGGAGATTACCTCAGCCTTCCTGCGGCTGAAGGCCTTCTGTCTTATTGTGGGCCCGAACTC